>NCSK02000018.1:0-208972 GCA_002276475.2 Chlorociboria aeruginascens | reverse complement strand
GGGGGTGCGAATAAAAAAGCCCGTCTGAAGCGGCAGGTCGAGTCTGGAGGGGGTCAACGGGGGGGCCATGGGGCAATGGATGAGATGGGCGACTTCTCAAGCGGCATATTTAGGGCAACGGACCGAACATGTGGGTGCAGGCGGATGCACTCGAACAGGCCGGCAAAAGCGTGCCGAGTTGGTGAGTAACAGGTTTTACCTAACGTGAAAGGATCAACGCGAGTAAGACTGTGAATAAGAATAACTGTGGTAATAACAGGAATAATTAATCATGGTCGTGCTAACAACAACTAATCGTAATAATAAGAACAATAATAAGAACAATAGTAATAATAATAATAATAATAATAACACTAACAATCATAATAATACAACAATATCGCCAAGGCTAGCACCACGCCCAGGCGCTAGCAATTTAACACTGGTGCCAAGCAGCCAAGTCCATACCTGTGACCTGTCCGAGGTACTATACCATCCACCGACCGACAGAGCACCCGCACAGGGAGACACAAAGGTCTTGGCTGTCGAATCTGCAGATCCAAGACTTCGAAATGACAATCGAGACTCCAAGACGGTGACCACAATGTCTGCACCCCCGGAGCCGTTCGAAAAGTGTTGAAGCCAAGCAACGGTGGAACCTGCACCCGCTCGAGGCGCCTTGTCCCATGGAGTATGTACCGTGCTATGCGGCGTATTCACCCAGGATGGTGTCAGAGAGCGAAGCCCCGAAAGGCCGCCCCGTGGTTTCCATGGAGTTTCGGCATCAGCGCGTCGTTGCTGGACGTGCAAGAATGTGTGGGTGCGGCATTTCAGGTCGTGACATCACAAACCCATTGCTATCTCCCCACGAGATACTATATCTTCTCCAGTGGGTGAGGAGAGGCTCCATCCAAACTCATCCCCCGGCGGAGCGAAGCTGGAAGTGCCCTACCTACCAGACAATCTGTTCCAGAGAAGAGGGAAGTTCCCGAGTCAGAATCAGTGTGAGTGGTCAATGAAGCAGGTACTGCTTTCTGGGAGGCCGATCATGATGACTAGATGCATAGAAGCCCACGCAAGCCAAGCATATGGCGTCGAGGCCTCTTGTCTTTTCTTTGCTTTTCTGATTAGAGAACAAGCACTTGGTTCAGCACAGATGCATGTCGGTTCTCCTCTCGAACGGGAATTGAACTCCACGATGAAGCTCCATTTCCCTCCAGGTACACGGCACACGGGATCTCAGAGGAATGCATACAGGCGCCTACAAGAAGTCATCGTGTGGTGGGACGGCATTTTCCCCCGAGCTAACCTCCATGCTAGGCTATCTCGTGCCGTCCCCTATTGATCGACGTACAGCCAAGTCGATAAATATCTGCGCCAAGCCAACAAATCTCGTAGAAGCTCGACAGAACGATCTGAAATCACTGGTTCACTGGTCCACGATATACCCTGGGCACTCCCCTATCTCTCTCGAAGACACCGGACTCCGTGGAAGACGGGCTGTCCACATCACGACTCGCCCATCTTAATTCACCCCTCTTCACCCCCCCCCCTCCCCCCCCCCGGTATCATCCGCGGAACCAAGGGTTTGGAACTTCTTTCCATATCTACCGGTAACCAGAAACCCTCACCACGCCGTACGTCACCCCCGGACCCTTGAGCAGGATGATTACACAACAGGAGTCCCTCCATAACAGTCTTCGATGGCCCTGATGGCCCAGCGCGAAGTCGCAAGCCGGCATCGGACCCGAATTCTGAGATCACATCAGATCAGCGTGAGCCTCACCAGACATTTGTCGGAGGGTGTATATATGTATAGCTACTGTACACCATCGTACAGTCTGAGCTGAACAGATAAAAGCACATAGGATTCCATCCCCAGTGCGGGATTAATACAGTACCGCTGAAGATGTGCATGATGCGATGCATGGGCAGGGGCAAAACAGCGATTGGCCGATCTGAGAAGACGTGCAGGCATGAACGTCAAAATGCATTACCCCTACGGTTGTCCAGAATACCAGTACAGGCATCTCACCGACGGATAATAAGAATGAGGATGAGGATATTGATTTTATATTTCTTTTCCTTTTTTCCCTTTTGTTTTTTTTTTTTTTTTTTTTTTCGGGAATTGATCCTTTCTTTCTCGACATCTCGGGCGGGTGGATGGTCTCTAATATCATTGTTATACCTGTGGAAAATGCCTCACGCTGAATGGGAAATCGGCTAAGGCGTGGATATATCTCACGTTCTATGAAGGATTCTTATCGTTCGATCTGGATCTCAAACTCTATTCCCCCACTCTCCTGCGTCATTTCTGCTGTCAAAGCACATTTGCATTTACGCGATATATTTGCGGATTCTGTTCCACACATATTGATGACGGGATGTTTACACCTCTTTCATTTTTCATCATCTCACCAATCCATCATTTCAATCTGATGATCCTGCTCTTGTAAGTCCTTTCCTTTCATTCCCCATCATCCTGAAACCCCCACAGATTCCAAAATCAAGATCTCGAACCCTACGACCCATGGCTGAATACCGGCAAAAGCGAAGGGTGTGTGATCCACTATACTTTAAGCCTCCCTATTCAACGAATTATGAGCTCTGCAGGAGGACCAAAGAAATGCATCATGTGATGGGTGGCTCATTAGGCCGTGGGCAAAGTCGGTATATACCCACGATAAGAAGAAACGAGGATGCAATAGAGTGGGGTCTCGATCCGGGAGTTCTTTTGGATGGAATCGAGATCTCGGGGTGCAGGAGTTTTTTTTCATAAGAAATCGAGGTTCCACCAGGTTTACCATTTAATGAGGGATTTTTCCCCCACAAAAGGTATGTTCTACGACAGAACCAATTCCGAACAACCTGCAAAGCAGATCAACAAACTCCGGATATGCAACCGAAGCCGCAGGAACATATATCTTTTACTCTACCAAAATACCTTATTCACTGGAAAAGATCCAACTCGTACAACCCCAAGGAGCGGTGAATCTTTCCGAGAAATGAGGGAAATCTCACTGTATTGTACATACCGATATGAGATGAGCGTGAGCGTCACATGAGGCATTTATGCCATCCATCCTTTCTTGTTTCACCGACTTTCCGACTCTTCTCTCTGTCTCTCTCTCTCTCTCTCTACTTCCCATAAACATTTCCGCGTATAAAAGAAATTAATACTTTTTTTTAGGAACCTAAATATCACTCTAAGGAGGGAGATAGATTTATAAGTTATTACTTATGCAACTTTTATACATGGAAAGGGGGCAACACTGCCTTATGCACCTCCATGGATAGAAGTCTGCAGTTTGCAGTGTGGGGGTGTTTCCAAGAAACGCCTCAACCTTACATTGCTCTCCTCTCCCTCACCTCGATCAGAAATCTCACCTGCAGAATACGGTAGGCCATCTCTTCCCCCGCCGCCCTCCCGATTGTCGTGTGCGAAAACTCCGTTTCCGGAAGCAGACGCGGTTCGATGCAGAGACGAATGTGGGGAAGAGGAGGGTGGCACGAAGAATTTTTCAACTTGCAGGTTATGGTTATGTTTTGCTTTTTCTTTGTTATTTGTTTCTAATCGAGATCAATGCCGGGATAGAGACACGGCTTAGGTAAAGGGTAAGGTAAGTGGCATTGCAGCAATGCTGATTGGGGAGGGTAGGGGGAAAAGGGGAAGAATTTGGTCACAAGAACATTGCTGGCTGGCTGGCTAGGTACGGTACCTATGCATGGCATGGGGGTTTTAAGGCGCTTTCGCTTTTTCGTGGGGTAGCAAAGGAAGATGTGGGGTTACGATGGGGGAGTGTTACAATTCATACATATTTTCGTAAGGAGGTATTGCATGATGTGAGTGAGATATTGATTTCTGTATGATATAGATTGGGATATATGTGGGGAATATCGGTGGATGTGTTGTTTTTTCAATTCGGAAAAGCGATGTAGCAGTGGGCTTGAAGTCGAGCGAGATTAAAGGCAGCAATTATTAGTAGCATCGCTGCTGGGTTTTGACCGCCGTAGGTGATGTTTAAATTAATAATGTTTTATCTTGTTTTTTTTTTTTCTCGTGTTTTTGTTTTAGCAAAAATATTTCCCTGAAATTTTCTTTTTATATAATGCTATTTGATATATATTACATAATTAAGTTAATAAAAATTCTAGGTTTTGTTTATAAATATATAAATATTAATAAAATTGTGGGTATAATATTGTGGAATTATATGAAAGTATTTTGGCCATGAAATTACTATGAATTAACGTCGGGGTATAAGTGGGAATAACTTCACTTATTGCCCCTTTGAGCTTTATAAGTAAATCTGTATGATTTATATGGGCTAGCTGCGGATTGATAGGATTTACTAAAAGGCACCCCTTGGGTATATAAGAGAGTTCTCCTCCCTTCTCTCTTCTGATCCTAGACTCAATACACACTTATTAAATACAATTGATGCTCACATTATTGATATTTATCACCACCTTTAGTGATACCAACATAAGATATTTAAATACAGGAGCTAAGTGAGTAAGTAATGAGTGAACGAAATCAAAATAATTCCCAACCAACATCATTACAAAAATTATTTAACGTACGCACGCACAGCCAACTCTTGTTTTATTTCGTTTCTTTTCGCCGCCTTCATTATTATTATTATTATTATTATTATTATTATTATTATTATTATTATTATTATTATTATTATTCATTTACAATAGAAACCCAACAGAACTAAATAGAAGAAATCGAAAATAATTTTATAAAAAAAAAAAATATTTTTAATAAAAAAATATGCTAAAGCTATTATAGCAATTAAAAAAAAAATTAATAAATTTTTGGCGAAAAATTAAAAAATAATAAATAAAATAATATAACCAAAATTATATGCCGAAATTTTTTAATTTAAAAAATAAAGTTTTATTATTATTTTAAAATATTAAAATAGTTCGAAGTAACAAAAAGCTAAATTATAAATTTTTAAAATTTTTTAAAATTATTAAAATTATTAAAATTTAAGCATATAAGCTATTATTATTATTTAAATATAATAAACTTTATAATATTTTTTATATATTTTTGTTAAAATTCTATTAACGAAAAAAAAGCGATTTATTAACAATATATTAACCCGACTTAGTAGAAAATAATAAAAAATATAAAATAAAATAAATATTTGCTAGGAAAACCCAAAAAAATCGAAAAAAATAGCTAATTCGATAAATTAAATATTTCCCGGCCGACGACGAATAATTAACGATTAATTATTTAAATAATTATAAACGTTTAATTAAAAAATTCGATTAAAAAAACCTTAATAAAAATATAATTATAAATAAAACTAAAAAAAAAATAAAAAACCTAAAAATAAAATTAATTTTATTATAAAAAATTATAAGCCTAGCCTTAACAAATTTTTAATTATTAATTTTTAAATTATTAATTTTAATTTTTTAAAATATTTAAATTTAATTTTTTTTTTAATAATATTTTTTTTAATTAATTTTTTTATATTATTTTGCAAAGCTTAATTTGCAATATTTTAAAGATTTTATTGCGAAATAGCTATATGGCGTAAACCAGACTTAAAACTTTGCTATTTAAATTTTTATTAAAAAAAAAATTATTTTTAATATTTTAAATAAAAAAAGCTTTTAAATTTTATATAAAAAATTTGATATTATTAGAAAAATTTTAAATTTAATTAGTTAATAATTAATTAACGAAATTCTAATTTAGTTTTAATTAATTTATTAAAAATGCATGCCAAAAATTATAAATTATAATTTTTTGCAATTATTAAATATTTTGAAAAAATTAATTTAATATATTTTTAATTTTAATTAAATTTTTAGATTGCTTATTAGCTGCTTTACGAAGATCGCTTAATTTATTAAAAATTAAATTAATATTGTTAGCAATTGCTTTTTTAACAAATATCCAAAATTAATTTCTAAAAACCAAATTAGCAATATATTAATTAAATTTTAATTAAATTTTAATTTATTTAAATTCCATAATAAATTTTTTTTTGTTATAATTTAAGCTTTTAAAAGCAAAATTAAAAAAAGCATAAATTAAGCATAAACAAATTAAAAATTTATAACGATCCGTATTATATTTCGCTGCTATATTTATAATATGCTTGGCTTTATTATAAAGCTTAAAAAAAATTTTATAAATATTAATCAAATATTTTAATAATTTATTAACGAAGCTTTACCGATTTATATATATTATTTTTCGCATAACAAAAATAATAGCGGTTCGCCGCCGAAATTAATTAATCTTAATATATTTATTAAAAATACTTCGATAATTTTTTTAATATATTTAATGCAAAAAATATCGCAAGATTTTACGCCTAAAATAAATATATTAAAAAACGCCGACTATTTATCGGATTTAAAAAGTTGGCTAATTTTTAATTTTAATTCCTTAAAAATTAATAATTTTATAATAGGCAGGCTAACAAAAAAAGTTAATAATTAATTTACTAAAAATTAACGAACTTTTATTGATTCAAAAAATTTAAATTATTTTTTATTATTTTTTTTATATTTAAAATTTGTATTTTTTTTATTATTAATTTTTTTGCTTAACAAATTATTTTTTGCAATATTTAATATATTGTTTACTTTTGTTTTTTTCGCTGTTCTAGCTCGGGCAATTAAAAATATTTGCTTCGCTAATTATTTTTTTGCAATATATATTTATAAATCGTTAGTTAAAAAATCAACGATATTTATACGAAATTAAAATAAATAATTATTTTAATTTAAAAAAGTAATAAAGCAAAGCAAAGCAAAAAATTAAAACGAAAATAAAATAATTAAAAGAAAAAAAAACGAAAAAAAAGCAAAATAAAAAATAAAACTAATTACGCTAAGCGAGATGCGCAATTTTTAAAAAAAAAATTCTTAATTTTATTTATAAATTATAAATTTTATTTGCTATATCCAAATTATATAATTTAAGTAAGTGTTGGTAGTCATATTAGCTAATCTCACGTGTGATCCCGTATGGTTGGCCTAACTTATAAGGTTTGGCTAATTATCGGGATCGCTTAAAAGGCGGTGGCGTGCGGCAATATCTTGTTTATATTTCTCGCCCCGCTTTTATTTAAATTATTTTAAATATAAAATTATTTAATTAATATAAAAAATATATTACAATAACAAGCTATATCCCGTATCGAAAGCATAATTAATTTCGTGGTTTCGATATTAATTAATTAACAAACAAATCAAAATATTAAACGCGAAAAAAAAAAATTAAAAATAATTAAATTATTATAATATTTTTAATTAGGTTTAATACTTGGCGCAATTATTTTAATTTGTTGCGAATAGCTTTAAAAAACATAAATTTAATTAAGCCTAATATTCGGCATAATTATTTTATTATTATTAGCTTTTGCTAAAAATTTAATTTTTTAAAATTAATTTAATTTTTAAAAAATTTATATTAGCAATATAACAAAATATATATTAAATCCAAACGCGTTATTTTATTTTTTTTATATTTTTATTTTATTTTTATATTTTTTTTTTATATTTTTTTTAATTTTTTTTTTTTTTATTTATTTATTAAATATTTATTTTTGCATTTTTTTAAATTTTTTTTTTTAAATCTTCGCATATTTCCCGCATATATATTTTTTTTTTTTAAGCTTCGATTTTAAATATAACACAAAGCAATCAAAGCGAACCCAGTCGAAATATTTTTAATTTTCCCAAAATAATTAAAAAAAAAAAGAAAAAATTAGAAATTAATTTTATTATAATAATTTTTACAAATATTAAATAATTTATTAAAATTAAAAAGAAGTTTTACGAACTAAATAATTATATTAATGCAAATTTATAAAAAATATTTATAATTTAATTTTGCAATTTTATAATTAATAATTTTAAAAAAGCTTTATAATATATTTTATTTAATTTATAAATATTTCTTCGATAACGTAGCATTTAAATTCTTTATAATAAGCGTATTAGATTATTTAAATTTTTTATTGCGATTATTTAAAAAAAAAAAGTTTTATAATATAAATTAATAAAAAAAATTGCAAATTATATCCGTACGAAAAGCTATTTTAATTCGCAAGCAATTGCGTATCGTTTAATTAGCGAATTAATTATATTAGTTTGTACTTTTTTTTTTTTTTTTTTTTTTATAGCAATTTTATTAATATTTATATTGTTATTTTTTTTTAGCTTTAATTTAAGCTATATATATATTTTTTATATAAATAAATTTTAGCTTTATATTTTCCTAATAATTAATTATATTTTTTTAATATTTGTTTTTNNTTGCTATNTATTTTTTTTTTTATATATAAAACGCGTTTTTCGATTTAAAAACAAAGCATTTAATTTATACGTTAAAAAAATTTAGAGCTTTAACCAAACTATATATCGAAAAAAAAACAAAATATAATAGAAATATTAGCGATTTTATTTTTTAAATTAATTATATTTTATAATTTTTGTCGTAAAACAAATATTTTATTCGCTGCCAAAACTATGGCGTTTTTTATTATATTT
Source organism: Chlorociboria aeruginascens (assembly GCA_002276475.2). Taxonomy (NCBI): domain Eukaryota; kingdom Fungi; phylum Ascomycota; class Leotiomycetes; order Helotiales; family Chlorociboriaceae; genus Chlorociboria; species Chlorociboria aeruginascens. The sequence goes on along the minus strand of NCSK02000018.1, from coordinate 200,458 downwards.
AAGGGCCGTGCTTTAAATTATTATTATAGCAACAATATTATGGCTAGCCTTACTTTCGAGCAAATATATAAAAAGATTCAATATAATTTTAAAATATTAATATTATATTTTAATAATAAAAATAATTGCAAATAACTTAACCAAGCCATTTAAATAAGTAGCGTTTAAAAAATTTAAAAACCAAATAAATTTAATTAAAAAATTAAAAAATAAATTTTAAAATTTAAAAAAAAAAAAGCAAAAAAATTTTTAATTTTTAGATTCGTTAAAAAAAAAAAATTATATAAGTTTAAAAATTTTTAAATTTACGTAACCTAAAATTCAAGCTTTTAAATTAAAGAATTAGAATTTGCCTTATAAAAAAATATTAAAAAATTAAAGCAAATTAAATAATACGCGAGTTAAAAATTTATTTATTGCATACTAAGAGCTTAAATTTACTTTAGTAAAAAATCTTAAGCTTCCAACTCCCACGAATAGAGATCCTGGGATTAAAACAAGTAATCGAAAGTTAAGTTCATATAGTAATATATGAAGTCCAACCTCTGCTGAGCCCCTCATATTTCCAATAATTATAATATATTTGAGATCTCCAAGTAAAACCATCATAAATATTAGTCACATTCCCTTGTTTTTTGTTATTAAATAATTATAACATTAATTCGCATTTTTTACTATTATTGTTATTCTAAGATCAAATGCTTTTTGGATTACCTATCTTATTTCTTTTGTTGAAACATGTGGTGCATTTGCCTTTTATATATTTTCTCGAGCTGATCACCATATATTCAGATCATTTCTGATTTCTTTTTCGTTCTTTATATCTTGTCATACATGATTCTCTTCTATATGTTTTATATTGTTTCTTTGACCTTCTCATACAACAGCTTCAGAAAAAGCTTGGCTGCAAGATCACGGCATTGATTTTATAGTAAATATAAATCTAATTTGTAGTTGATTTTGATCTTAAATAATTGCTCTGAATTTAACGTTGCATGCTACATGTTCTCAATTAGTCCCGGCTTTCTCTTTCTCTCTCTCTTTCTCTCTCTCTTTCTTTAGTTGTTCTCTCTTGTGCTCTTCTCCCATTCTGAATATATGTCTATCAATTCCAAGTAGTTTTAGTAATTATTCTTCCTGTATTATTAAACTTTTTGAATGTTTTTGTTACCTTTGCTCTTGATGGTAAGTATCCCTATATACCTGATCAGCATAATGTTCAAACAAAATAATGATAATGATGTTCCTTACGTTCTAAATTCAGAAATTTGATTTTCTAAAGCAGTTATTTCTCTTTGTATTTTGACATACTCTGGGGTTTCTTTCTAAATATATATTTGTAAATAGATATATTTAACAATACCAAACTTATATATGGAGAATTACTGTTATGCCTTCAAGTTCTTCTTTTTTACTTAAGTGTCTTGATTCAAGTAATTTTAAATACGGCCTTCTTTGTTTCTGTGGGAATATATCTCGGGTAATAAAGGGCAACTCTACCCATGGGAGTACAATGAGTCAACGTCGGGGCATATGTGGGAATAGCCTCACATATTGCCCCTTTGGGCTCTATGGGTGAATATGAGAGATTGACAAGGGATAGCTGGTGAATCAATAGGATTCACCAGGAGGCACCTCTTTGGGTATATAAGGGGTCCTCCCCTCCCAATCTCTTCCAGCTTTAGACTTAATAGAATACACTTTGTTTATGGCATATTAATTCTCACCGGAGATCTTGTCGATCGACACCCCAACCCCTTTGATACCAACAATATCATTCAACTAGATATATTAGAATTCAATTAAAAAAAAAATTTGATTACGATTGCAAATAACGCAAAGAATTACCAAGAGGCTCTAGGAAAAATAAGAGCCAATTTAGAAAGACTAAAAGCCTCCCCTAATTTTGACAGCAAACCTTTATACCAAGACGTTGTTTCTTCAGGTACCGAATTTGTCGATGCATTAGACGATTATGAAACGCAGCAATCTTCCGAAAAATTGGATTTGTTAGAGAAAGCCGCAACGGATTATTTTTATGCTTTAAAAGCAGTTAAAAAGAAGGGGCTGCTTCAGGATCTTGCCGCCCGATGCAATGACATCCGGGAAGCTCAGAATATAAACAACGTGATTGTAAGAATGAATGGGGGCAATAGGGCCTTATAGGTATCACATGCAATATTATTGCAAATACTGTTTATTAATCATAAACTTGGGGGCTGGCTCCCATAAAATTAAATAAATAAATAATTTTAAACTACGCGTTTACCACAGAAAATATATATATTTGCGGCAGAATGTCGCGATCGAAACCTAAGGTTATTGCAATTGATACTACATGCTACGTGATCACTACGGACAACAAAACGGTCCTGAAAAAGTACCAGGTCTGGTTTAATGGGACCATGGTCGTTAATTACGGGTTACGGGTAAAGAACGCCTGGCTCGGGAAGACTTAGTCTACAAGCACCTTGGCAAGCATCCTCGAATCTTAACGTGCTTCGGCCTTGAAGAGGTAAATCCTGGTGTTCACTCAGATACTTGGCTACTCACCTCAGGGAGGGCAGTGTAGGGAGGGGGTTGGGTTGATTCATGATCCTGGGGGAGGCCTTTTTCCTGGGGAATGAGCGTCATCTTGAGTGAAAAAGGAGGATATTTAATTGCCGTGCATTTCAGAGATTTATCAGGTAACAGCAATGGTCTGGTATTGAAATTGGAAAATACAGTACTGTCGTTAACTTTGATCAGGCGCCAGTCTTACCACGTGATGCCATCCATTCTCCAATCAGGCCCTTGTAATCTTTAACAATATAAGGGGAGAATATTTCTGATATAAAACCTGCCTTTCGGTGGATTCTGAGACCTAAATCTCCTAGAAGCATATCGATATATGGTAAAAGATCAAAGACTATGTCAGGACATTTCTCACTGTACCCATCTGGGTAACGCCACTTCCCAAACTGACTGTATATCGAGATCCCGGAGTCAGTATTTAGATAAGGAAAGAAACTCTGGAATGGATATTTCACAACTCGTGGAACATTCTGAGTAGAGGAAAATGCTCCAATATGTTACATACCTGTGAAGAACTGTTTCATATTCCACATCGGAAGGAATAGGGATTTGGCCGCTAAAGAAAGCTGTGGTCCATAGGGCCTGTGTTTGTGCGCACATGGTGGCCGAAATTGAAAACATACAGCCTACAAATGCAATGTCTCTCGACTGCAAAAAGGCTGGCGGAATCATGAAACGATGAAGTCGGTAGGGCTCAAACTTCTTTGGAGACGCATATCCCATGGCTCCAGAGACTGTGGCAAGTGGTTTTTTATGCTTCGGATTTGGGGTTGGCTGAACCTTGAGTCGGGGGAAACGAGAAAGGATCTCTTTGTCGGCTCGTTCGATCAATTCCAGTGGTTCAGATGATCCTGATTCATGAGGGAGACCTAGATTGAGTCCTTCAGGGAGGAATTTGAGAGGAGGGCTAGGACTCCATCCAGTAGCATAGATCAAGGCATCTGTTGGGATTCTCTCACCATTGGAGAGACAGACTGTCTTAGGGTCCAGACCTGTTATATCTGCAATGTGTACCTTCACAGTTCCATTGCGAATGAATTCAAAGATGTCAGTGCTGTAGTTTAAAAGACTAAAGCTCGTCCCTGTAAAGAATAGCCTTGACCAGGGTTTCAGTTTGGCAGTCTCTGGGTGATTATCATATTTGTTGATGCTGAGCGCATCACTTTCGAGAATGCCCCAGAATTTATCAACAAGGAAACGCCCAATGACAGTCTCATGGAAGAAAGCACGGATCCCTGGAAACCCATCACAGTTCCCCCATATACATGGGCTGAGCCACGTTAAGAAACGAATGTGAACGAGCGCTTCTACCCGCTTCTTGAAAGGCGTGACATATGGCGAAACCATCCAAGCTGGGCCATGTCCAGACTCTATGAGAACATTAAAGTCTGATCTTGATTATTCGCCTTGCTTCATAGACTTACCGCGTATTACCCAGTCAACCTTCCTCCCGTTTGAAGCATTAAGATAAACAGCATCCCAAGCGGCTTTGCCTCCACTAAACACAGACACTCTCTGAGTAGATGCCAAGTCATTGATATGCTGCGGCATATGCTTAAAATGGAACAGCGGTGCTCCAAACTCATCTACACCACGGAACATAGGATGAATTGGGTCTGAAGTCATTCCAGTAGCGATGATGAGTTTCCGAGCAAATAATTTTTGTCTTTCGAGTTTATGCGTGTCAGTTCTACAGACTGCAATAATCCATCCTCCCCCGTCTTGGTGTTCAGCTGACTCGACGTTGGTGTTGAATTGAATTCTTCTGAATATATCGAATTTCTGTGCATAATCCGACAAATAGCGATGCAGCACTGGTCCAGGTATATGTTGACCAGGTTTTACTCCATAAACTTGAGGATCCATGGGGAAATCGCTGTATTCATATGTTCCGAGAAGGTTATTTGTTTTCAGCCCGGGGTGAAGTCGTTGTACTCCCCACACTCCACCTATTGTAGAGGCGATGTCAAAGAGAACAACGTTTGAGGAGGGATTGACTTCAAGGTAGGTTTTGGCAGCCACGAGACCATAGGTTCCTGAGAATATTAGTCTCTATTTATATTGTTTTGTAGCTTTCACAGCAACGACAAGCGTACCTGTTCCAATAACCGCCAGATCGACTTTTTCTATCCTCGCCATTTGATATATATTCCGTCTCAGTCCTATGGATCCTTAAATACTCAATTGAGATCTTCCAATCCATCCTTCAATTGTCAAATACGGGGCTCACAATTTATTTTATATGTCCTCTATTAGGGCCGAGTTCCCGGAGCTCTTGAGCCGTGCCTTGAGGTTGCTGCATTTGCATGCATATAGCGGATTTCTCTCTTGCTTTTGATTCGACAGCATCCCTGGAAGTTGATCGGAGATGAGCTCGTACGTGTATGCCCACTCATCGTACAGTTATATAATTCGACCGTTCTGCGATTGGACAGTATCGTTCTTTTTGGCGAGGTTCGACTCACACAACCTACTGTATATCAATACTTGAAGGCCGTCACTGACTTACACCAACGCATGAGTATGAGGCTTTCAACGGGACCTTAGAGTGGTAGGAACGAGTTATGCCAGTCTAATACACATATTCCGTGCAACCTCAACTTACCTGCTAATTTCTACACTGCATATATATAATACTATATGGTTTCTATCCGCTCTCGTATGTCCAGCTTTTAATGCTTCTCGAGTATGCCATGCAACTTTGTAAGCCATGAATTGAAAAACTTCCATAGCAGCATGCACACCAAGGCTGCCACCCGTACGGCCTACAGATCCCACATCGCTGTTATTCTTGTCCGGATATTCGTCTTCAGATGTAATGTACTGTGTCTCGTAACCCTATATCGGATCACATAACAGAAGTCGCCTCTCCGGGGGCGTAGCACGTCTTTGCGAAACCCAGAACTCCACTAGCAGGACCTGAAATATATATAGAATTAAATAAAATCCACGCAACCCAGTAAAGAGAGTGGTAGCCCACCATCGGATTGAGATATGAGTAGCTCGTTTTGATGCTCGTCCTGAAACTCTCCTCTGCATCCCTTGCAGAAACTATCGAGATATTTCCTTGTGATAGGGGAAAGGGTAGGCATCAGCCATTGCATGATTGCGCCCTCGGAATGAGTTTGATCATAGGTTGAAGGCGCGAAGATAGGGAAACATGCGGAAATCCCATATCTGTCGCAATTTTACCGACCGCCAGTTCGTGATCTGGAAAGGTATAAGAATGCATTAGAGTGATGGCCACACTGCAGCATCCTTGGTCCCAGAGCCTTTGGAGCTAAATTTCGAGGTCAGGCTCCTTCAATATGCGAATCGGTTTGGTTTTCCTGTCAGGCCCTCGATCAACTCTGAGTCCACAGGCCTGTGGTAATATCTATGAGTTCCAGATCCGGATCTCTTTCAATGGTTTCTATTAACCGCGTTCATCAATCTCTACCATCATTTGATAGACTCTATCCAGTTTTTTCACTGATAAGTCGAACATAGACGGACGAGCTTGGTTGTCAATGACAAGTAGACCTCGAAATCCTTTCGTGACCAGAAAGGCCACTCTCTCCCTTTCGCTTTAGAAGCACTCTATAGAGCGTCATTAGCCGATGTGATGTGAGATATACTTTGCCGCAACTGTAGTTCCCATATGAATTGACTCTACTAGAGTGAAGTCCAAAGGCGTTCCTCGTGGGATAGACCTGTCTTCTGCTATCTCTGAAATAAGGCGAATGGCTCTCGGCAGGGTTGACCGAAGAAAGTTTCAGGATCACATCATCTTTCCTCCCAGGAATCCGCACCCAAAAGACTTAGCCAATGTCCACGCTCAGAGTAAGCAACGCTCGTTGTCGTAACAATCAAATGTGGCATACCCACTGTCTACAATCCCCCCTCGATCAATAGCATTGCGAATGCACCAGACCCGTAAGATGGGTTCTGGGTACAAGCAAAAGAATAGCTCCTAGAAATAGTGGTCCGTCTGGTCGATTGTGGGTAATATCATAATATGCGACCTGTTGAAGAGGTACGCTATTATATTCTTGTGGTCATCTAAGTCCGACGACTACCTAAGGTTAAGGTTCGGCATCTAAGCACGGCGGTCGAAGTTAATGGGCCGTATAAAGCTAGGTAAGACAACCTTTCTACCTTGCCCTTACTTAGGTATCTACAGGTAACGGCATCAATACGGTGCGGTATGGTCCTACTAACTATTCGAGCTAGAACGTTCTTTGAAAAAGGCAACTATCTCTCTTTATTCAAGAATATCGGATTGTAAACTAGAACATATCAATATTCCGACCCGGAGACATCATCTGTCGACTTCAGAAGTTGCTTGAATGCGGTACAAAATGTACTATTAGGTAGCATATTTGTGCTTCAAGCTTGCTCGTAGTACCACCAGTACCATATATTCAGAAGTTTCAATTTGAATGAATACCTCTTCAGGAACAACATCAGCCAGACAAACACCTTAACTTCGGGATTGCTCCAATTAGGTCGCCCATCTGAAACTACCTACCTACACCAAGGACGTTTTTTCGTCATGTGGAAAGGACATGTGAGGCGAAATGGATTGTAATAGATACTGTACATTTAAATTCAACCAAGAACCCCTGGCGCCATCGCTGCCCGAACAAATCCAAAATTCTTACAATGGTGGAAGAGCCTCCCTACAAATGGGGCATTGTAGCCGAAATCTCATCCAACCTTCCAGGCACTTGCTATGAAATACGTGCCTGCAAGGAGTAACCATATATTGTCTCCTCGCAAGCATCCCCGCCACACCTCCTGCGGTCGCACTTCTTGTAGACTCCTCTCCAGCCATGATAACCGGAACCTCGACGTCTTGCATGCAAATAGCACAATCCACACTTCTGATCGCTCCATCTCTCTTTTTCGCACGGCCCAATTCATCACTTACTCTCCCACGATCCAATGTAGGCGACGAGGGAATTTGCATTAAGCCAATTGGAAGCCCACCAGCTTCAACATTGTCTTCACGTAGAACCGGATGATAATCCCAGCCCTCCTCTACCCATTTTTTAGGAACCCCCCATTTGGGGCCAAGCACTTCTTGTGCAACTAAAATCCAAATCTGGATCCAAAGCCAGCCTGCAAGAATGCAGAAAGCTTTCCAGTCAGTTTCAGAAAATAAAATATTATCTTTCTTCAGATAGAAATACGCAAAGGGAGACAAGCGAAGAATGGATTGTCCAATAACGAATTTCCAGAGTAAGGCTTTACGACAATTTCTGGTGATGTTGCGTTGAATTTGAGGGATCCAAAAAGAGAGATATACGAATGATAGGGTATTTGTGTAGGCGGTCCGCCAGGGAATGGCCCAGGAAATTGATGACATGGTCAATAAAAATAATGCGAGAAGAGAAAGAGTCAATTGTGCCGCGACGGTCGAGAAGTCATTTTGGGGCCTCGATGGAGGAAGTTGTGGAGTTGTAGCTGGAAGACTCGAGGGACGAGAGGCTGCTACGGCTGCACTAGCACCTGCAGCAACTTCAGCATCAATGTCTTGGTCCGATGGCACGATTATAGGTGCTCCGATGGAAACGGAGGAGGTAGAGGTCGTGACAGGGGGTGGGAGGATGTCTGCTCCAGCTGCCGTAATTGAAGGAATAACAGGAACCCTAGCCCCAGGTACCCGCGTTGCTCGAATCAAAGAATTCGATGCTTGAGCTGCGGACTGCCTTTCCGGTTCTTGAACGCTATAAACAGCTCCAATGAATCGAATACCCAGACCACACGAAATTACTCCTGTAAATACCGCGAGGAGTGCAGTAGGGAAGATTTCTGCAAATGCAAGATTCAGAAGAGACATGCTTAATATCATAATGCCATCTGCCAATAGCATCATGGATATTGTATAGAGGCTGACACGACCAATAGTAGATGGCGTAGACGAATCCTTCAGCTGGGCTTTGAGAAGATGAATCTGAGCAAATGCTACAGCAGCGAGGACAAGAATCCAGGTTCGAACATCATTCAGGTATTCTTCTTGTTTCTTTCCCACAAGGTGTTCTCCATCCGTTGGAGAAAATTCCGGGGGCCCTTTCGACCCAAGCATGAAACCGCAGTCCGGTGAGAAGATTATGGTAGAAATCTGAAGCCTTGGTATTTCCTGAATTGGGGCGCCGTTGGGAAATCGTAGTTCTTCCTCGATTTCTTGCAAAATGCCATCCCCGCTCAAAACATGGCTATTGTAGGGCCCAAGGACACCCAGATGGGACGGTTGAACTTGAACATAGACAATATATTCACAGTGCGGAGTCGGCATTGTGGCATCTGTTTGACTATTTGGACTTGAGGTCCACGGATTACTCGAGTCAGCCCAGCGTGTCTTTTCCATCTTCTCCACAACCTCCTCTAACGTTCGATTGAGGAGGCCTTGACTGGTGGCATAGTAGTCTTTGTTTGTAGTTAAATGTGGCAGTCCAAAAATGCCAGCAAATTTCTCACTTGTGGTCGTCAGAAGCATCGCACCCTGTCTCGGCCAGTGTACACCATGGATTCTCATCTCCCATCCATCCCCAGTACTGCTTTCATCCTGAATTGTCATCGTAGCCGCAACTTCCTTGATACTACCACCAGACCACGGGTACGTTATAATACCTGATGGTGGTTCGGCTAATTTGTTATCCTTTGGATTCGGCTCCTCCTTTTTTTCAAGTCTCAACATAAGCCTCCCCTCCTTCCCCGTAATATTCCTCGTCCATAATTCTTCATTCTGATAAGCCCAATCGATCTGCGGGGAAATTTCACTCAGATTTAAAGTCCTCTGCCTCTGAGGTCCATTGATATCTCCTGCAAATTTTACCCATCTCCCCGCCACAATCCCCGTGATGTTCTCATAAACCTCTCCTTCCAAACCTGCTTCATCCCCAGCCTTTAGTCGCCTGCTGCCCTTTGCCTCTTTACTGAGAATGATACTCCTCTTCTTGAAGGTCTCCAGCATCTCCCAAGCATAATTATCTTCCTCCCTGAAACCCGTCAGATTTAGATATCCCGATCGTTCGTAACCAGGCGCATCGACGGCCTTAGGTGAAAAATCTTCCCATTTCGTGAGATTGAGGACATCGAGCGCATAGCGAGCGCGATTGTATCTTTCTGCGGCATAACTGCCAGGTGATTGGAAACCGGGAGGTGGGCCTTGGTTCGGGGATGTGGTCAAGTAAAAGAGGATAAGAATGGCGAAGATTACTCTGGCGATGTCTTGTTGCGGTGGGGTTTGCGGCAAATTCTGGATCTGCTCAGGCATATTGATGGTTTATCTATCGGACCTGCATTGTAATTGATCAAGTCAGCCACCGCTCCAGCGGGTAATGTAAAATTTATTTATTAGATGAAGAGAGTGATTCCGGTGGAAAGCGTGAGTTGAGAAATGGGCCCCTCAGCCTTGTCCTCGCGCTTAGCCGAGCCTCGTCGCTTTTTGTACACAATAGATCCATGATTCCTGCGTTCATTCCTCAACCGCGATAGACGTGTACAGGAGCTCATCCGTGGCTTATCATAACACGTCTAGCTCCTCATAATCGCATTCATTATGGCGTCCAACGAACTCTCAAGTTCTCCCGCTAATAATCGATTTTCAACCAACTCGGTTGGTTCCTTCCCCCCTTCTCTCCCACAGACAAGCTGACTGGAATCCAGAGCAGTGCCGACCCCTCAGCCCCTGCTGAACTATCTGCAGTCGTTGATGAGCTTCTGAATTCAATATCTAATAAGTTTGCTGGCGTATCGAGTGAGATCTTTGCAAAGAGTACGCATTATTAAACTCTACCTCGAAGTATTACGAGGATACAAGATCTGATATGGCTTACAGTGGACGAAATGTCGAGACGGTTGGACAACCTTGAGGCTATATTGCAGAGTAACGCGGATGGGAAGGAGGGAAAGAGTCCGACGAAACCTTGAGTTTATGAAGCAACCTGACGGGTTGGGGAGGCGTTAAAAGGAATTGCTGAGTGGAATACCATTATCAAAAGCACACATAACACAGAATATATGGGATGGACTACGTCTTTTGGGTTAATACCGAGCCCAAGATCATTTTTACTAATTCTTACACAACTGGAACCAACTGTACGAGTCTTTTGCTTACAACTCATCCTTGCCTGTAACAGTGTTGACGAACCTCTTCAAGATATTGGTCTTGCTGGTGAACTCATCCAATTTCTGGGGTGCCAGACCTCCCTTTTTGATAATGTTGTCCAATCTTGCTAATTCCTTTGCGGCGTAAACGTCGCTTTTGCTCAACTTGTCGAAAACCTTGACATAGTACTCAGCATACTTGTACTGAGCTTCCGCCTTGAGATCCGCTGCAGCCTTGGTGGCCTCGGCTGCAACCTCAGCGATGCTAGATCCCCCAGTCAACTTCGCAACCAGTGTATCCAAAGCTTCGATGGTTCCAGCGGTGGCATCGAGTCCACCTCCAGGAGCACGGTGGGTACCAGCTTTTTCATTAATAAATGAGACAATATCTTGCTCAGTACGTCCACCACTGTATGCCTCAGCCTCTTTTGTTCCCTTGGGGAAGAATTTAATGGTTGGATAAGAGGAGACACCTTGGTCCTTGGCTGTCGCCTTTGAGTTCTCAGCTTCCGCGTCAACCTTTGCAACAAGGACACTCGGTTCATTGACAAAGTCTTGAGCTACAGTCTCCCATATGGGTGCAAGAGACTTGCAGTCTAAATGTTATGTTAAGACTGAAAAATATTTGTGCAGGTATTCGGTACTTACGCCCACACCATGGTGCAGTGAATGCAATTAAGACATCCTTATCACCGCCAATTTGCTCCACGAATGTTTTATCATTTAACATCTCAACTTGGCTAACAGGAGCCTTGGCCTTCTTGGGCTTTACGCCGGTCTTCTGGGTCAAGAAATCTGACAAGCTCTCCAAGTCCCGACCTCCTTTGTACTCTTCTGGCGTATCACTCTTCCCATCAAAGTACTTAATAGTAGGGAAGCCTTGAATGCCGAATCTCGACCCCAGAGATTTCTCGGAATCTGCATCAACCTTCGCAATGGTAAGCTTGTCTTTGGCAAATTCGAAGTCGCTGGCAAGTTGTTCGTAAATTGGGGCGAGGTTTTTACAGTGCCCACACCAGGGAGCGAAGAATTCAACAAGTGCTGGTTTGCCCGAGATGGCTATTTTGTCGAAATTCGAGGGAATCAAATCAATGACAGCGGAACTTGCCAAAGATAATGTGGTCAAGGAAGCGAGCACGAAGCTCTTGATGAAGACCATTGCGATTAATTTATGTGGTCGGGTGATTGGTGGTAAAGAAAGAAGGGTGTCGTATTATAGTATCGTGTTATGGAAATCGGTTGAAGCTGTGAAGTTGTAGGTTCTGGGTGGTTGGTGATGGATTTATAATTCCGATATGGACAGATAAACGGTGCGCCACATATACTCAGCCACCTTGTCTTTGTTGATTCACTTAATTGGTGGGGGTTCGATACGTTATTTCATTTCATTACTGCCCTTTACATACTCCAGTTCACAGTACGTTTAATTGCGGCTGTCATAACTGCGAAAATAAATAAATAAAAAAACCCCACAGCAAATTTGGTTTCGATGTTGGAAGATTCGGTAGTGAAATCATTATTATTATGCTTCCTACGAGTCATCTATCTCGTGTAATAATCAGAAACCCATTCTACTATCTGGGCGACCTCATTATTTATTACGTTCTGCACTCCCTCATTAACCTGTCCATTTTGTATACGTAAGTCACTGCAGTGAAAGCCGCCGGGGATGATTTGAAGGGGATGTTGTGTCGTCGAAGAAAGTGGGCCGCCAGGTCTAAACTAGAAGATTGTAAGCTACCTTGCTTGAATTCGGGACATGGATATAGCATACATCAGACGACACTCCTGATTCACGCCATGGATCGAATTGGCTTGAAAATATTAGTTGGCACCCTATTCTTTAAGGTTCATCAATAATGACATACCCGTTTGTCCATATCAAACGTGTTGTATTTTCCAATCTCCATCCCTCAGTGTGCTTGTTAACTTGATGTGCATTGATATTCTGACTGATGTTACTTCCGTATGTGTAGCCATTCACTGTTGGGAAGAACAAGCCGCATTGTCTTTGCCAGTAATCACCAGTAACGAGGCGGGAAACGATGGATGGGGTGCCTCGTGGTGCACCATCTTGCCAGTAGTTAAAGGGTTCATTGCTGTGGAATATCTAAGTTAATAAAGCTCGATCCAAATATATGTGAAATCTTGAGAGGAAGAAACTGACCAAGTCATCCAAACCCATTGAAGATCGATCCCGTTCCCAACAGTACGATCAGTGAAGATCTTGTTGGAGGTGTTGTATGTATCCATGCAGGCTAATTCCAATTCATCGGTGTAGCCATAGGTTTGACAATCTATGGAAGTTTGTCACTTATCGTCATCAGATTAGACTTTCAAACACTTACATCCAGGAATGAGGTTGGACTGAGTAAAGTTTGCGTAGCCCGCAAGAGCAATTTCGAGCCCAACACCACTCCTATCTAGCGTCACTGCGGCTCCTGCGTGTACGCCCTATAATAGAATGATCAAACACAACCCAATGATTAGGTATCGTGAGAAACTGACCTCAACCTACTCAATATCTCGGAGTCAGTATTACTCTTTAGAGAATATTTCAGGAGTTGGTAGACAAGTTCCGAGAGTAAAGAACTCTCGAAACTTTCTAAAATAGGAGAAAAGCTTCAAGAAATTGAGTACTCACAGCATCGCAAAACTGGTAAAATCCAGAGTACTCTGAATAAAAGCTATTGGATTGCCATAGCCAAGGGGCATTCTCAAGAAAAGCGCCAAAATCGTCATCATGCTCCACTTCAAATAATTAGTACCATCCTTTTATAAAGAGCAAACCCGAGAAAGATGAATCGCGAAGCCGGAGCTACAACACGGCAGAATCAAGGAGCTAAGCTAAAACAATGAAAGGGATTGATTACATACAGGCTGCCAGACCGAACTGGGTTTTCAACGCAGTCTTCTCTGCCGCAGTTCCATGAATCAAGATGTTGTCTATATGATCGATAACGAGGGATAAATCCTTGCTACAGTTTTTAGGCATCCCCTCCTGAACGGGAACAAAATACTGCCACTGTGAATATCTTGTATTAGGTCCGAATTGATCCCGAAAGGCTCGAGAACACTCACATAATCATAGATTGCCTCAACTGGCGCACTAGATGAATGGTATGCCCAGAACGTACCTGGCGAAGTCGACTCTGTCCAAGCAGTAAGAGCCCCGGAGTATGATCCCCCTGAAAACACCCACGGGGCATTCCCCGAGTTGCTGCTATGATTCGTATCGAATGGCAAATCAACAGTTTTTGAGAAATAGACAAAATCAGCAATGGCTTGATCCAGCGTCAATAATTGAAGTGTCTCGCTGTCCAGATAATCATATGGGGATGAATCCCCCCAGTACCTGTGTTCAACCAAAACCACGGCACCTTCAATCTCTTGGGCAAATAGACCAGTAATTGTTGCATTGGTTAAATAAGATCCGTAGTTGGCAGCAGCAACTTCACCCGGTGTAAATATCACGACCTGTATGTTATCAGTATTGAAAGCTTCTCCGCGATTGGGGTCGTACTGGTGAGCCTGGACCAGCCCAGAATTCCGAGTTCCACCAGAATTTCTGCTGAAAAGTTCCCTTGCTAGGGTCGTCATGATCTAGAAGTTGGGTGAAGAAGGCCGAGCCGGTGCTGTTGACGGAGGCAAGGGGAAACTCATCTCCAGCCTCTACTGGAGGGATCAATCTTCCCAGGTGGGCAAAGTCGATCTTTGCTGTAGCAGCCACAGAGACCAGGATTGCCGCGATAATTGACAGCTTCATGATGGCAGATAGGGTTTGTGAGCCCGTGATCGAACGACGACCTCAACGAAGGGCAATAACAGGGAGGGTAGGGGACGGGAGAAGAGAAAGGGGAGAGACATAGAAGAAAGACTGAGTGGGGAAACAGGTACTACTTAACCAATTTCACGGGTTCCCGTTATCCCATCTCGACGTGCGGAGCGTGATCTTCCTGATAAGCTTGGATACGTAGTGAATAGGGCCTACCTATGCAGGTGAAGAGCCCGTGATGTCAATCACTTTTGGCCATTCCAATTGGTCTGTACGAGGGTACCTGAAGTGACAGGGCTGGGTAGTTAATCCTTGACTGCTTCTTGACAGCCATACATACGGCAATACCAAGGAGCAATGGGGGGGCCTCTGCATGCATAAAATATAAAATAGATTATTATTTATTATCACCGCAGGTGTTTGTTGAGGTTAAAGCGACCTTCCGAATAGGGAGACAGATCCGAGGTGCGGTAGTTACACTAAGACTACGGTACCTTAGGTAAGTAAGAGCCGCTGTTTTAGCGGTGCGGCTTTGGAATCCGGGGTTTACCCATTGTACCGGTGCTAAACCATAAACCATAAACCATAAACACACTACAGCAACTCTCTTGGCCCAAGATACTATCAGAATTGAGCCTTTTTGCCGCTAAGTGTGATCACAACTACGTTGACGTCGGCTGAAGTGAAGATTGCATTTCTAATCTCTAATTCGAAAATTTGCTATTGGATACTATACTATACTATACTATACTATACTGTATTGTATTGTTGTGTACCCCTCAAGCCGGGAATGCTGCCCCAGCACTCAATCCCAGAATAAAATCCCCGATTCTCTGGGGATACAATTCTGTGATCCTCCTCTCCAAATCTGCTACATCCTTAGCAACAGCAACCTCTCTTCCCCACACTGTCAAAAAGTCCTTCGTCTTCTCCAGATGGTCCGCTCCAAACCCATCCCAGCTCTGCTTGTGGGATGGCACCACCCACTTCGGTTTCAACGACTCGATCTCGTCAATCGCCGCAATCCATTCATCCCTCAAGGTCGTGGTATTACTCTCCTGGAGATATTGGTAGCATTCCCCATATACCGCATCACCTGTAACCACTAGGTCCAGGTCGGGGACATGCAATACAGTAGTATTGTAAGTATCACTCTGACCAACTTCAACCACTCTCAAAACATGTCCTTCTAGCAAAATCTCTTCCTTTTCTCCAAGTGCCTGAACAATCTCATCCTGCACCGGGATCTGCCCCGGAAAGAATGCCCCCCAGAAACTATTGAAAAAGGCAGGAGCGATCTGTTCTTGGATGTGCGCAACAGTACGTTTCGTCGCTACCGCTTTCAGTCCAGGGAATCTCTGTTGGAGGACAGGAATCCCGAAGAAGTGATCGCCATGGCCGTGGGTCACATATATATGGGTGAGGTTCTTTCCGGGGATCGTAGTGGCTATCCAGTCGGCGAGTTGGTTGCTCCCGAGCGTTGCAATCGGAGCATCGACAAGAATGGCTTCATGATCGCCATGGATGAGGGTAAAGGCTGTGGGAGAGAAGGTCTGGTTGTTACTGACTTTGATGCCAGGCTGGAGATATACATCCCATTGGAGTTGGGAGGCAAGGCTCATCGATGCCATAAGAGGGCTGAGGAGAGTAGATGAGAGCATTGTTGTTGGAGTCCGTTATGATTGAGAGGTAAGTCTGGTTCTTAGGAAGGATAGCACACATCCTCAGTTACCACCTAGGAATGTGGCCTTATATACTTGCGTTCCTCCACCCTTCCTCTTCCCTTTTGAAGGAAATGCATGATGTTCTTGCTTGATCATCTTCGTGCATATGAATGTTTACTATACCATTTTATATGTGTAACGGCGCTAAATCCGAAAGCGATGGCAAATATCACCGGTAGGTGGCAGAACTGACGACGTAGGCGAAATTTATATTTGCGATAGATTTCTGGGGAATTCTTGGAACTAGACATAATTGGTATGAGGGAAGTTGTCAACAATGAATAAATCAGTCTATAATACAACATTCTTCCTAAATTTCTATGCTGTATAAATTCAATTTCAAAATTTAGGTGTCCCCCAATCTGCCACCCACTCGGTGTTATGAGATTTATCAGCTTATGTATGTACAGTACACATTATGGCGTTTGTTTAGTAAACATCTCCCCTAAACTTCTGCAACTCCTATACATTTCTCCCGAAATGGAAAACGCACATTTTAGAGCAGAGAGGATTTGTCATCCAAGTGTAGGTGTGGAAAGATTGGTAAGCAATACGAATGCAAGTATGAAATTCCGACGTCACATTTGAGTCTGGAGAATGATGAGAAAGCTATGCTAATGCAGTCTTTAAAAACCATGAGTGATATTATTTGAAATCTAATGCCTACATTGCAGCTGGGAAAACCCATCTGTCCATCTCAAACTCCCCATAATGATAATCAAAAAGCATAATGCAACAACCACACTTGTAGTCCCATATATATATGCATGTCTCCTCCTCAAAGAAGTCAACTCACCAACCCATGTGCTAACCGTAGTTAAACACCCACAGAAGCCATCCTCTATTCCTTGTAGAACTT
Organism: Chlorociboria aeruginascens; assembly: GCA_002276475.2. Classification (NCBI taxonomy): domain Eukaryota; kingdom Fungi; phylum Ascomycota; class Leotiomycetes; order Helotiales; family Chlorociboriaceae; genus Chlorociboria; species Chlorociboria aeruginascens. The sequence goes on along the minus strand of NCSK02000018.1, from coordinate 183,432 downwards.
GACATCCTACAACTCCTCCTAAAGGTACATGCTGCAAATCCCAACTCATACCCAAAATTGCGGTTCCAAAAACATTTACAAAGAAGGTACCAAGGGGGAATGAAGCAGTTTTACCATTAAGATAGAGAGCGGCATAGAATCGGCCCAAACATCCTAATGGTGCAAATACCAAGGCAAAAACAGCGCGGCCACGCCATTCTTCACGGGGCCCGTCATTTTGGTCTGGAGGAAATCTTGCAAGGAAAATCGCGCCAATCCAGCAGCCCCAGGCAAGGAATACTGCTACACGATCAAGGACCTTGCGGCAGAACCTGTAGGGTAAGCTTGGCGTCAAAGATTCGAAAGCGATGGCGATGTGAGCGCCAATATACAGTGCTGATATACAAAGGGAAACAGTGGTAACAATGATGGCTAGTAATGCCATGAATGAATAACCACCATTCCGAGAAACGGTTGAGGTAGTGGTCGCAAAGATCGGGCTATAATCATGAGGGTGGGTGAGAGGTGTGGGGAGATCGTTGGATAGAGCGAGAAATACATCTCGGACGAACGAGGAAAAGGAGGTAAAGCTACCACAGAACCCAGTCGCAAGGCCTATGTAAAGGGGTATGGTTTTCTTCGTGGCTGCATGTGCCTTTTTGGCAGCTTGTAAACCAGCCTTTTGACCGCTCTCTGTGTCATTAGCTAACTGCTTTGCTTTCTCAATTTCCCGATGGTAAGTCGAAACTCCCCATTCTTCCTTAAATAACATCCTATCTTCACTCAAAAATCCGAAGACAAGACTCCCTCCGAAATTAGCCCATAATTCACTGAACACAACTGGAGCTCCAGGATAAAATGTGATGGCCTGTAATCCCAGTCGAGCGAGAGTTCCGAGGAAAGAAAAGAGTATCAGATAAGATATGACATATAACTGCGTCGCAAACTTCGAGATCTTATGAGGCTCGGGTTCTATGTCCTTTCGTCCCTCTAGCTCTTCCCTTCCTGCTATTGAATCTCTTCTACTTCTCTCTCGTTCTTGGTCCTTATATTCCTTTGCCTTATTTCTTCTATCTTCTAACGATTCATGTACGTAGATGGCATTTTCGTCGGGGTTTTGTACGGGCGGGGTAGATAGCTCATCTAGATTGGCATAGCTATCAGGAATCTGATAGTCGTCTTCTTGTGAAGCATGGAGAGCTCTGGCTGAGTTGTGCTGGAGCACGGGTGGTCCTAGATATTGGATATGGCCCTCGTCAAGTGCATGCCTATTTTGAGGACTCTCTTGACCAGGGAAAGATGGGTGTGAGTCTGGGATGGACTGGTCAGTTGACGTCGGACGGGATGATAAGGATCGGCTTTCGGTCTTGTTGACTAGGATCTGGTTGTCAACTGGAGCACTATAGTCGACCATTATGAGGTGGGAGGAAAGGCAGCGTTGTGGTCGTCGTACAGAAGCATACTCATTTCTTGTTGTGGTGGATCTAGCATTTTAGATTGATGCAGCCCCACCGTGTTCGTAGTAGCCGTTTAGCTGGGTACAGTACTGGTGGTACAATAGTTGACGATAAGATAAGCGTGTTGCGGCGCAAGGCAAAGCAAGGGAACAAACATCTAGACTTTAATTATTATTTCACTCACAATCCCCAGTGCTCCGTTTCCCAGCAGTCACTTTACTATTCCTACCTTACTTGGTGTCCACACGAAGCATTCTCTGTTTCCCACCAATTCGACATGGCTGGCCAACTTCCCCCAAACGTCCATCTCAGTACCCATCCTTGTCTTCAATCAAAGCTCTCACAACTAAGAGAGAAGACTGCAACATCCAGAGACACGAAAGCCTTGGTGCATGAGATCTCCCTCATCGTTGGGTGTGAGGCCACAGCAGCAGGTTTGACGACCAAGAAAGGACCAAGTGTATGCACATAATCCCTTCTTACCCTCTCCCCTTCTACTTCTTACCCCATCTCCAGAGCAAAACCCACCTAGGTTATGATTACACAACCACTCAGATCTCGCCAAGCTCCATATCTATCATCCCAATTCTCCGCTCAGGTCTTGGAATGTTAGATGGTACAGTCACCCTTTCACCCATAGCCCAGCCTCTCTAAGCTCTGCAGGGATCCAAACCATTCTCCCAGACTCTGTCCCAGTCCACCATTTAGGCCTCTATCGCGAACCGGCAACCCTCGAGCCGGTCGAATATTATAATAACCTGCCTTACCACATCCCTCTCCCAAATACGCCTTCATCATCACCTAATACGAGCGCTTCCGAGCTGGCGTTCTTACTCGATCCAGTCATTGCAACAGGAGGGACTTGTGCAGCAGCTATTCAGACATTAAAAGAATGGGGCGTCAAGAGGGTGATTGTCATTGCAGTACTGGGAGCTTTGCCGGGCGTGATACGGGCAGCTAAAGAGTGGCCTGAAGGTGTCGAGATTTGGCTTGCGGGGTTAGATGAGGAGATTGACGGGAAGAGCTATATTAAGCCTGGTTTAGGGGACGTAGGCGACCGGTTATTTTTGACTATGGGAAAATGATGGAGACATTGAGCTCATCCAGGTGTTATACTAATAAATGGCTACCTATAATTTCCTCGAAAATTTATTGAATGCGCGATACGTCTCATTTGTATAGGCTCGAGAGAAAGTTCTGGGTGGGAGACATCACCTTATCCTGCGACCTGTAGTCTTTGGCTGGAAAGCAAGAGAGCCCCCATATACGATGATTTGGGCTGTTTCACGGCTTGTGATCTGCCAGAGGTCGTTAGTGTGTAGAGGACAATGAAACTTATTTAACTCATTAAATTCATCGTCAACTCAATATCTACAACAAGCGGGGATTACACATGCCCTACACAATGAGTACTCCCTACCGCTATTGAACTCATAAATAGCTTCAACGATGACCATCATCTGAAGGAAGGCATCTGACCACGAGGCACAACAATTGCCAGAAAGCAGCATAATAATCTACTAGAACGATGTAGCTTTCAACATAGATAATTGCTGTGAAGACTTGGTAGGGCGTTGGTTCGACAAGGAAGTCACGCCAAAGTTCAGTAATCCATACTTCAACCTTCCACACTTCAAGGGGCGTATTTATGTTGCTTCCTCGTAGTGTCGGGATAATAGATGCATTGTGAAAGTTCGCAGCGTGATAGTTCGATGTTTTGGAAGTAGTAGCTGGCTGTTTATGGCCTTGCTGGGTAGTTCGATTCCTTTGGCACCTCTCATGCCTGGATTTGGCGGGCAATTGTCGAGTCTTCACATATTCCTTAACACCTCTTTTCCATATTTTTGAAACTACGATCTTGAATCGTAGACTTCTTGGTTGATGGACTTATTTGTTTGGTGCCAAAAGCCCTCGGACTCTTTCAATTCTCTGTACCGCCCCCTCTAATCTCTCCAGCCGTTTCCTCTTTTCGACATCTCTTCGTTCCAAAACCACCACCCTTTCTTCAAGCTTTGCTCTCGCTTTCCTCTCCGTGGCCACCATTTCATTTGCTTGCATAAATAGCTGCGCACTCAACTCTTCTAATTCTCCACTCGCTTCATCTAATTTCCCTTCAGCTACTTGCCGTAGGGTTTGCTCCCTGGTTAGTGCTGCAACTAAGTCGTTCGTAGAAGGGGTACTAGGGGTCGGAGGAGGAGCTTGGAGATTTGGCGTCGATTTTCGAGCGGTCAGAAAGGAAGAGAGCCTATTTTGGACGGGAAGATAGGAGAATCGACTCGGGCTCCCCGATCGTTCTTCAGTCAGAGACGGGACAGTTGCTGGTGATGGTGCTGTCGTAGGGTTAGGTTCTGAACTTTGCCGCTTTTGCTTTCGCAGTGATTGGATCTCGTCTTCATAATCCGCCCATTTATCCACTAAAGACAAGATGTGATTAGCTATTGGAGGTTACAGTTCAAAATGGAGAGCGAACCTGCAGCCGTAGCTTTCTGGGTTAGCAATCGGACCTGGGCCTGCAAATCCTCTATTTGCTTCTGCGCATCTAATGCGATGTCTGAACGACCTGAAGGAAGATCGATGCCACAGCTAGGACAGTAGGATGCGGCTCCGAGGTGGGATGTCTTGGACATTGTGAGGGTGATTGTGGAAGACATGGAACTCAGGGAGCGCGGTTCATGCGACACGGTTGGAAGTGTGGTGATTCCGAGATGCGCTGAGGTCGGTGAAGGAAATGATGATCGAGGGAGAAGTGAGCTAGCTAGTTGAATGGGTCTTTCGTTGCAGGACAACAGGGCGTAGGTATATGCAGGGCGGAGACAAGAATTCTTTCATTCTTCTTGATTTGTTTGCAGGGGGCGGGGGGGTGAATGGAGGGTGTCAAAAAGTCCCTCGCTCGCTCCTGCGCCACCTTTTTGGCGGCTGCAAGGGATCGCCATTGCCCCTGTCAAATTCAAATCTTTATTGTTACAGTTCACAGTCAACTCCAGCATCCTGTTAATGATATGCCTGAGCTTGTACAGCGCACTGATCCATTGGTATTGATTTTCGCCAAAACCTTCCTTTTTCCATTTTCTCATTTTCTCGTTGTCGCCTTGCTATTTAAGACATGTCCGAGGACGACCCACGAGTTGGCCATCATCGAGTGCCATCAAAACCTGCTTCACGTGCTTAAAGGTCTCTGGTTGCATACTCATGCTTATCTTCAGATTGGCATATTTCATTGACCCAAAATCGTGCCTTGATTTTGGTGCTGAAGATCGGTCCAGGATGTTCTCGAATTCTAGTAGGGGAGGATTTCGGAGTCGTCTGAATCCGCCGCAGTCCAGAAATGCAGTTCTATTTGGCCAATTAGTACCAGAGAAGTAGAGAGGGGATAGTATTGTGGTGCTGGTGGATGGAGTGAAGTGCTTGTCCCCTTCGTCGCCTTGCAAGGGAAGAATACGTTTCCGTTGTCGCTGATCAGATAGAAGATGGAATTAGGCCTTTGATTCATGACTTTTAAGGAGGTATGTGTTTGCGGAAGAAGTGGAATAGTGCTATTGAGACATCTCTGACTGCAATGACCGAGAAGGCAAGATACGCAAAGATATATCTAAGGATAGCATTATTATCCGGATTGACGGCTGATATCAGGGGGATGAAGGACAAGAGCCATTCATAGTCATGTCTATTAGCACATGGTTTTGGTGGCATCTTCTACTAGCTGAAATGAAACGCTACTAGCTTCTAGGACAGTATAATGAGATTATTGATGAGCAACGACGACGTGGAGACCAATGCTTGTCTCTTAATTATTTCCTTTCTGAGCCCACCGATGAAATATATAACTCGATTTAGAATGGGGAATGTCTGAGATCGAAAACGGACTGCGTAAAGCTCAGATGAGTTGTGAATAAACATGATTTTCTTGGAGTAACGAGTTCAGTAAGAGCTTAGAAGACTTGGAGTCAAACTCCAAGCACTGATTTTGAGGATCATCTCTATTTAATAACCCTCGGTCTTGCTGCTTCACGCACGAACTTAGCTTTGACTCTTTGGAACTACTCAAGTGTCTAGAAGAGCTATGCCCGATACATGAAAGAAAACATATTCAGACACTTGAATGGCCTGATCCTATATCGGATAAAACTCCGCAAGATGCATTTTTTTTCTGTGTCCAATGAAAAAGAAACCTCCTTCTGGTAACCCGACGCAGTAATCCACGTCCATCTTCTGTGACAAGAATACCCAGGAGATCACCAAAAGGAGTATGCTTACTTATCTCTAGAATGAGGTGTGGGATTTGGATGATATACATTGTATTTTTCTGAAGTAACTTCATTGATCGTAGAGCCAGGGAAACGTTTCGCTATACTCAAGCTCATGATAACAAGCAACCCAGATTCCACGCAAATACCAAACGAAACCGCCTTCTAAACTTCCGTCGTTACCCGCGCCTTAGCATTTGTGACCTTGACACCAAGTTGCTTCGCTCGTGCAACGATCTCTACTCTTTTTCTCGATGAAACGGCGTGGGCAATCCTATATCAATCAGCCCATATCCATCTTAGCTATACGTGGGATGCATACTCTGCGGCAAAGGTCTTGTTATGCATAAGGAGAAGTTCGACGTCACGGGTGTTGTTGACGAGGAAGGCCTTGTGGCCGGAGGGCATCATGTGTCTTGTCTTCTTGTTCGATCCAAAACCGATCTGTAATATCCCGTCAGTGTTTGCTTGTTGATTTGAAAAGTTCGTGGTGGCCTCGGAGGTCTTTGCGATCCTTCTCTGCCACCATCAAACGCCTACATACCGATGGCATAACCATCTGACCCTTGAAACGTCTTCGAACACGATTGTCAATACCCTTGGGCTTTCTCCAGCTTGCGTCAACACATTTGTAGGTATCGCTTTGATGTCTGTGAAAACGCTTTGTCCCTATAGAATAATATTATCAGACCGATTCCCCAAATAGAACGTCCACATCCATTCCAGATCTTTAATTCCCCAAATTCCCCCAATTCCTGGCTTCATCTCTTGTTCTAATTGTTTAAAATGGTTGGTGGGGCAAGAACATACGCTTCTTAACGATGGGAACGTGTTTCTTTGCGGAAACCATCTAGGAGAGAGTCAGTTTTATAAGTCTTCGAATCTCATCAAAGACTTCCGAGTTTTGGAATCGTACCTTGACGTTGTGTTTTTGTCGTGAGGTTGATCGTTGTTCGTTGTTCGTTCTTCTCGGCGGCCCTCCCTAGTTTCTTCGACGCCGGGAAAGATTGATGAGTATTGTGGGTCACATGACCTCGCTTATACAAGCGTGTTGCTTTTATTACGCTCCCCCTTCTTGCACCTTTTCTCTTGTAACATCTTGCAAACGTACTGGCAATTTCAATGGGATAAGCTTATTAGTAGATCACGTAAAAAATGGATGTCTGGTCTCCTCGGTTATTGTGCTTTGGGGTGTGTTCCTTTATTTCTATAAATCTCTGTACCAACATAAAGCAAAGCATTCATATACCCCAATACTCCAACACGCCGATGCTATTTATTCTATGTAACAGAAATGACGGGCTAGCATCATAATTACCATAAGAATGGCGGCACCAGAGGGAGAAGAATTTCCAGGTTTTCTGTTACTGTCTCTCCTACTGCTGGGCACATTGAGCCTGGCCTCCCTCGTCATCATCTTCTTCCCATCCACCTCCCGCTCTTGGGTCTCCAGATCCAGCACCAAACTAGATATTTTAGCTAATAGTTAACAGGTTGGAGGGGGGGTACGGAACGTACGTCTTCAATGTCCGCATCAGACTCAAACTCTACATCATCAACCTCAGCTGCCTCAATAGATGGAGCTGGTGGTGGAAGGATTTTCTCAAGACTGGCAAAATTGGTTTCATCTTCCGTCCATCCATCTTCTGGAAATTCTATCTTTACTACCAGATATAAATCTCCCTTGACATCGCTCTTCTTTAGAGGCATCCCTTCACCACTCACTTTCAGAACTTGACCCGGCCTTAAAACCTTACCACGAGGATGAGTTAGATGGATGCCACGACCATCAAGATGCTTCAATATGACTCTGGAAAAACCAGTCAGAGCCTCAGCAAGAGTGATCTCTAATTCCGCGGAGAGATCATTGCCCGCTCTTTGGAAGATACCATGCTCCTCCTCTACCAGTGTAAAGACAATATCGCCAGGGATTTGATCTGGAACTTGATCGGCCTCGCCTTCCAAGGTAATTTGTTCCCCTTCCCTCGCACCTCTTGGGATATAAAGCTCCAACGCCTTTTTCTCTGAAGTTGTTCGCTTCCCCTTGCACTTCTTGCATTTATCTTTTTCCTTGAAGACTTTTCCAGCCCCTGAGCAGGTATCGCAAACTACTCTCTCCTGAGTAACAAGTCCTGGTCCAACAGATCGAAGGCCCACGGTGATACCATTTCCCTTACATCTTTCGCAGGTTTGAGATTTAGCCTTCTCTTTTCCTCCAGTGCCCTTGCAATGATTGCAGATGATGTTTTTCGTACTTGCGAATTTGACAGTCTTGCCTTTGTAGAGTTCTTCCAGCGTCACCTGGTATTTCTGCTCTTCGTTGGGTCCTTTCTGGGGCCTTCTTGGTCCTCCAGCACCACCAAATCCCGGTGGCATCCCAGGCATAGTTCCTCCTCCACCACCCATGCCCATGCCGAACATTTGCTGCAAAATATCGTCTAGATCAGGTCCCACTCCACCAGGTCCTCCTCTTCCATCAAATGCAGACATGCCATGGGTATCATAAAGATGCCGCTTCTCCTCGTCGTGAAGAATTTCATAGGCCTGGCTTACGCCCTTGAACTTTGCATCAGCGGCCTCTCTTTTATCTTCGGGGACTTTGTCAGGGTGGTGTTGTAGCGCCGCCTAATTGCTGTCAGCAGGTATACTTGACATAATAAGATGGGAAAGACCTTGTGATATGCTTTCTTGATCTCTGATTGCGAGGCCGTCTTGCTAATGCCTAAGACCTCTAATGTATGTCAGACTTGATAGCAAAGTGTAACTGCGTTTTACTCACCATAGAGGTCAAGCTCTTCCATTGTGCCATTCGAAGCCATTTTGAAAAGCTTGGATGATTATCGTAGCCGAACTTGTTCTTGCACATGAGCTTTCGAAGTCCTGCGGGGAAGAAAAAGAGCAGACCTAAAAGGGAATACCTAAAAGGGAATAAAAATTTGTGCAAAGAAGAAGGCGAGGTTGTATTTGTCAGTAGGTAAGATATTCCAGAAACAACAAACCAACAAAATAGAAGTTATGCGCGTATATCCTGCATAAAATAGGCAAGGGCCATTTCGTCTTTATTTTTACTAGGCCTAATCTGTACAGAAGGCCACCAGTGGGCGTGCACTCTGGCGATTACATAACCTGCTTCCAGTAGGTATAAGTTCAACTGCAAGACTTAAAAGATGCACAACACAACTGCAATAAGCCTTCCATTCATTGTAAGGTCACTCGCTTGGAGGCAACGCTGGGAGGAGGAATGAAGCTGCTGGTATTCGCAGTTAGGGGGTCATCTCGGTCTCAATCTCGCTCTCCATGGATTTGTCGCTCGTGTCTGGCCGCCAGCCGTCTCTCTTCTCCAACGCCTTCTTCAACATATAAGTATTCTTCGCTGTCCGCAGCCTCTCGGCAACTTCAGAGTATGGGCCCGGTACGAACACGATTTGCTCCCTCACCGACGGGGTATTTACATCTCGGATCCTTGAGAACAGCCCTTTACAATTATCTGGTTGCTAAAGCCACCGGCGGCCAATTCCTTTTGCGAATCGAAGATACTGATCAGGTGGCGTGGTATCAACCGTTCTTTTTCAAGAAGTCCTAATTTTGAGCAGAATCGGACAGTACCTGACTCCGAAGAAAAGTTATGTCGAGATTTAGAATGGGCTGGGATTGAATGGGATGAAGGTTGGATATACCTCTGATCTTGAATACCATGCTGACCCCTTCTAGGGCCTGACATAGCTGGTCCATATGGCCCTTACAAACAGGTACGTCTGAGGGTCTTTGGTTAGTTTCTGAATGCTGACTTTCCAAGTCTCATCGGACCAAGTTGTACACACAACATGCTGCAACCCTCCTTGATTCGGGGAATGCATACAGATGCTTTTGTTCTTCCGAACGACTCCGTATACTCGCGGAACATCGAAATCGCTTGGGACTGCCTCCAGATTATGATAGAAGTTGTGCCCACATACCCAGGGAGGAGTCAGATGATCGAGCTGCAAAAGGGGAGTCTCATGTGGTTAGGCTAAAAGTCCCAGACGAATACCCTCATTTCAAAGATATTGTTTATGGGCACGTCAGACAACGAAAGTCATTCGCGCCGAGGACACAGATCCATGAATCATATGAAGATCCTATACTTCTCAAGTCTGACGGATTTCCGACTTACCACCTTGCGAATGTGGTGGATGATCATCTCATGAAAATTACTCTCGTGATCCGTGGCTCTGTAAGTCGCCTATCCTGATTGAGTCTTAACTATTACTGATCTAAACCAAGGAATGGATTTCATCTACCCCGAAACATCTGGCGATGTACCAAGCTTTTGGTTGGCAGCCTCCTGAATTTGCACATGTTGGACTTCTCACAAATAAAGACCATCAAAAACTGAGTAAACGTGATGGAGCTCTTAATATATCAGCGTATCGAGATGATTTAGGCATTTTTCCAGAGACCCTTGTAAATTTTTTGGCACTTCATGGATGGTCTCATCAAGGAAGAACGGATGTGATGGGGATGGAAGACCTCATTAGAAATGTTAGTTTCGTCACTTACCCTCGAGGATAATCTTATAACCTTGTATAGGCAAGCCTGAGATTTACAAGAGGCGACACTATCGTAGGCTTTGACAAGCTCAATTTCCTCCAAAAGAGACACGCAGCACGATATGCCTCTCTTCCCCAAGACAATACCCTCAGCCCAGCTCATGATCTCATGGAATTGGCGGTAAGTCACATCTTGAAGCAATTAGAGAAAATCGAGTTCCAGAGCGAAAAGGCAGCCCTCTATCGGGCAATGCCAGACGTTCAGTCTAGGAAATTCTTCATATATTCCATCGTCCTTGCAGATGCAAGCAACTACTCAAACCCAGCAGAATTCATCACTCGAAGTCATTATTTCTTCCACGCTCCAAGCCCTGAAAAACTTCTTGCTGAAATGCCATCTCTCAAACTACGCAACATACCTAGTGGATCTCAACACGAGATCAGCGAGAGGCTGATCCAATTCACTGATAATTTTGCTGAAATATCTGATGTACACTGGAAAACTTCTAACATCAAATCATGGATCAATTCTATTGTTGATCAGGGTAGTCTGTCGACGATATTGAGGCCACATCTGGTTGGAGAATCCACAGAAAAACTAGAAGAGTTGGCGACAAAGGCTTGGAGTAAAGCGGTACATCAATATCTGAGATGGGCTATTTCTGCTGGTATGCCAGGCCCGGATGGAGCCGTGACAATGAGTATTTTGGGAAGAGAGGAATCACTTAGAAGGTTAAAAATGGCCAAGGAAGTAATTATGAGACGTGGGAAAGGTGATGGACTGATTGTACAGATTGATACTACGCAAAATAAAACATAGACTGATAATAGTGTGTCATGGCTCGATATCCTCTGTACTTCTAGGCTTATAATTAAGGACATGGCTTCCGGCCAGAGCTCGATGCTCATGTTTACTCATCCCAGGTTCCGGAGCCTCTGTTGTGTCAAAAGGCCTCTTCTAATGCACGAGCCGGAGGTCGTATTTTAGTGCAAAAGTATGGTGAGTCGGGCAATGCTCAGGATCCCATAGGTGTCGCCGAAATATCTTTACCGTCTCCAAGCCCATTAAATAGCCTCGCCTTGACTTCTCCCGCAATCAACCCAGTCATTTCCTCCCCCGCAATCTTGTTACTGTCTTTCACCGCCTTCTCTAGCTGCTGATCTGCAATCTTTCCTGAGGTGGAGTGTCTTCCACTATGAGCGATGAGATAGCTTGCTTGTCGGATCTTAGAGCTAAGATCAAGCATTTGCTTGCTGCTATAGTCGCGATTTGTAAACAGCGGGCTTTGACTGAGTGTTTGTACCCAATATTTGTTCCATAGTAGCTCGAGCAGATGTGTATCGAGAGAGCTCTTGAAATGTGATACCTCCAACGAATAGTAGCGACTACTGTGCGCACCAAAATCCTCAATCTTTGCAAGAGGGATAGTTTGATATCCATCATCTGCTCCTGAATCGGTAGGTTTGTAGTTGTCGGGAAATGTTCTGAATGCGCCAATCTCAACCTTGCCGGCGGAGATGGTGCGATCTGGATCGATTACAACGGCGAGGAATGGATCAGAGAAGGTTTGCTGGGTTGCCTGGGTACTGACGTCAATACCACTAAGCCAGCAACCATAGCCTGGGTGACTGTGATACCATCCTACGGCATTCTCTAGCTTTCCCTGATTTCGACAAGCCTCAAGATAGGCAACCATATATTCGTTTGCTTCATCCTGAGCATTCACTCTGGTTTCTGTTCCTTCAACCGGCAATCGGAATGCATCGGTGACAATGATCGTATCTCCTGCAATTTTCCCCTGCATCAAACCCATAACCTCAATAGAACCTCCCGATCGTGCGTGCATGACCATCTTGAGCAGAGCCACAGCCGAGATTCGAACATTCTTGAAGTGATGAGGATCGGTCTTCCAGGGTTTTGCATCTCCTATCGCCTTCTGTTCCTGCTTGTCGTATGCATAGAGTGCATCACGGTGAGGATCCACCAGTTGGACATTATTGTCAAGCTCTAATATCGATAAGGTGAGCTTTGGAGAGGGGATGCGATAACTGCATTATTAGGAGTATATAGACTTACCCCACGTCTTAAGAGCGGTCTCCATGTTTCCGTACAGGAAGAATGGATAAGCGCTGGAGCTCGCGCTTTACTTGGGTTGATATGCGCAAGAGTGGAAAACGTACCGCCTGTAATTGAAATAGCTAGCCTTTGCTATCAAATAATACTTAATATACGAGAGCGAGGTTGCCAGCCTTGTCCGTGATTACCTAATATTGCCGCGTTTAGCCGACCCACGAAACTAGCACCAGCCCCACGGTTGCCATGTAAACATTGGACATTATTGATTTCACTTGTACAAAATATTCTATCTAGCTTTGGTATAAACGATCGTCCACAGAACGCGAAAACTATTCATACGCTCAACGCTCATTGATGAGTTGTTTAGTTCGTCTTTCGGAGGATTCGCAGTCGCGATCGCATTTCGATCACTGCTGATTGCCCTTTGTGTCGGCTCTCATTCCTCCTCCACCAGCTCTACGTTACCCATCTGGATTGATGACCCCTATCTCGACCAATCTTTTGCTCTCCATAGAATATCATGGATGCTAGCTATCTATCCTCACAGGTTTCGACAATAATTGGCCAGCTTCATGCTCTCTTCGACGAGATCGGAGTTCCCAGCCATGAACGCGAGTCCAGGGAATCAGAGGTCCGTACTCCCACCAAATGCCCACACTGATGCTAATATATATAGCTGTTCTCGGCCCTATCTGAGACTCTACATAAACAAGTCAAATTGGTCGCTGCTGAGAAAAATGAGTTAGCCGACGAGGCACAGCGTATTATCACGACAATCAAGCAGATGGAAGCATCATTGGACGACAACAAGTCTCATCACGAATACGAGGCAGAGGATGAAGATCTCAAGATCACATTCCCTTTAGCGCGCTGCCTGCAAGGTCTAAAGGAAAAGCATCTTCAAATATCAAAATTACACCGGGAGCGATTTGAGCAAGTTAAGAGTATGTCGACTCCTAGCCAACGCTTTGGGTTTGCTAATGTATGCTAACTATGAACAGAACTCGTGCAAGCTCTTGAATCCTACTCATCCCATTTGGAGACATCGTTCATCAAAATTAGCCTACCACCAACAGCCCCGAATTCGTTTATTCCACCTACCTTTGATCTCTCATCGACTTATGTAACGGCCCTTGATGATGAGTTTACTCGAGTGTACGAGGAATATACACGTCGTGTGGCTACGGTCAAGGCCCTATCCGAGCACATTATTCAGCTATGGGCTGAGTTAGGTACCCCGCAGGCTCAGACTGACGCGATGATCGTCAAGTATTATCGCGATTCGCCAGAGCAGCTAGGTCTTCACGAGGATGATATCGCCAGATTGCGGAACAAGCGAGACAAACTTAGTGACGAAAAGAAAGCACGTGAGAAGCGCCTGAAAGATCTTAAAGCTACTGTCGAAGCTCTATGGGAGAAACTGGGAGTAGAGGACTCGGAAAGAAAAGCCTTTCTAAAGGGTAATCGTGGATGTGGCGTTCGACAAATCAACGAGTTCGAAGATGAGTTGTCGAGACTAAACGAGCTCAAGAGACAAAACCTCCACCTCTTCGTTGAAGATGCTCGATACAAGCTCCAGGAGCTTTGGGACGGACTTTATTTCTCTGAAGAGGAGATGCTAGAATTTACCCCAGCATTCTCCGATGTGTATAGTGATGCCTTACTGGAAGCACATGAACAGGAGATCAACCGCCTAGAAACTTTGAAAGAACAACGTGCGCCAACCCTCGCCCTCATTGACAAACATCGGTCCCTAGTAAAGGACAGAAATGATCTTCAGGCTTCTAGTCAAGATGCTTCTCGATTGATGATGCGCGGTCAGAAGGGCGAAAAACGTGACCCTACAAGACTTCTCAGAGAAGAGAAAATGAGAAAGAGGATCGCAAAGGATTTACCAAAAATTGCTATTGATCTAAGAAAGGTTTTGGAGAAATGGGAGGATGAATATGGTCGACCCTTTTTGGTTCATGGTGAGAGATATCTCGACGAATTGGAAGCCTCTGAAGCCAAGCCTGCTGCTCCGGGCCCTCGATCGAAAACACCGGCAGGACCCCCTCCTTCTGCTGTCAAGAACCAAAAGACTGCGCCTACATCGTCTCGTGGAAATGGTACAATGCGACCTCCACCGCCCAGGGCTGGTGCGAAAACACCCGTCGCCAGCGGAGTAATGAAACGCAGTGCAACAGCAACTGCAGCCTTGGCTTCCGGTGTACGATCTCCCTCTAAAATTCCTGCTCGAGCACCACTCTCACATCTCAATAACGGTAATAATTCGCCAGAGCGCCGAGTTGAACCAAGACAAGATGTTTCGACCATTCGGGGTAATATGGGTCCTCCACCACCTAGAGCTCCACCACCAAAGATGCGAGATCTTTTTGTCTCGCCTGAAGCTCCTACATCAGTCTCTCATTTCCGTGCCGAGAGCGTTGCATCAAGTGAAAGTGTACGGCATGTCTCTCCAGAGGATGTATACGATGATCGTTACCGAGATTATCAAGACAGTCGACCACAATCATATCATGAACTCAAATCTTCGATACGTCAGAATGAGAGATTTAGTGAATTAAATGTCCACCCGTCGGCTCCTCCTATTCGTCAAATCTCCAATACGTCGGCCGCCACAACCACGGTTTCTGGCTCAGAGAATTGGGAGACTTACGATGATGTATCCGAACCGGAGCATGATGTTTCAGAAGCTTACTATGCAAAACTTCGTGCGGCTCGTGGAAAGCGCTTCACTCCCGAGGATGGTTACGCTCCGCCACAGGGAGGACAGACCAAGAGACAGAAGGGTATTCCACCGTATGGGGCACATGCTGGCCATGAAATCACAGATGTCCATGGAAATCGAATCCCATCAGGAAGTGAAGCAAACTGGACGGACGAAGACGCCTTTTAAATTAGGTTATTCATTGTCTGCCATGTCCTATTTTCGCTTTGCGCTTATATGGTCTTGTCCAAAAGCTGCCATCATTTCTTGTATGTTTTCATTTTCTTCTCGTACATGGATTTGTTCCCGTAAATGGTTACTTTTATGGAGAAATCCTACATTGTGCGCTGGCATTTTTGTCCCTGGCTTGGAGGTGGTATTTGTATTTTGTATTCGGAGTATGGGGTGGTTGTGTAAAGGAAAGGGATATATCGAGGCGTTGATGATCGACTCGGTTGGTACAATACTTGATTGTCTGGAGTAAACTTAAATAGAACATTTACATAACATTATATTTGAATCTCGAATATTGGTTGTGGTGCTATTGATGATTAGATCGAATAACCACGACTTATGTATCGCCCAGGTCGTCTCCCTCGAAGCCAAATTCAGCGCCCTGACCTGCGTGAGTATCCATATCACATGACTATATAATATATCACGTGTATGCCTAAACTACGTACCTCAATCACGACTTTCCATCTTTTCTAGAATCAGACACGCGACATTTTGATTCTAGACAATGCCCACCTCAATTTTTTTTTTCTCCATTTCTTAGAATCTTACCAACACAATGTCGGCTCAAGAACAAGATATTCCTTGGGATGCTGAGGCAAGGATCGACGATGAACGCCAATATCTTCGTGGCCCACTGAGTGTGTCAGAATTCCGTCAAAAGTAGGTCTATCTATCTATATATATATATATATATATATATATACACTATAGCTAGGTTCCGCTAATGTATTTGAAGGTTTCCTAACCGCCCTGTGAATAAGTCGAAAACACTCCCGTTCTCCGCTTTATTTATCAATCTCTTCAACCCTCTCAACGACAATAAAAAGCGCCCAAGTGGGCCGCTCAAGGATCGGGGTAGGTCCCATGCTAAGGAAAAACTTACCCCTCATCAAACCAGGGAACGTGTGATCCAAGATTTCCTTCACAAATGGAGAAACGAAGTTGGAAACGACGTCTACCCTGCCCTCAGGTTAATCATTCCTGAGAAGGATAGGGACAGAGCGATGTATGGGCTGAAAGAGAAAGCCATTGGAAAGTTGATTGTCAAACTCTTAAACCTGCATCAGGGTTCCGACGATGGATTTAATCTGCTTAATTGGAAGCTACCAGCTCGTGGTCCTGCAAGTCATTCCGCTGGAGATTTCGCTGGCAGATGCTACGAAGCATTGTCGAAACGGCCAATGAGGCAGAAAGTAGGAGATATGAGGATCGCGGAGGTGAATGAGCTCTTGGATAATCTTGCCACTTCTCAAAGGGAAGAACAGCAACTGCCTATCTTCAGGATCTTCTACGAGAGGATGAATGCAGAAGAGTTAATGTGGTTGATTCGAATTATCCTCCGACAGATGAAGGTTGGAGCTACTGAGAAAACATTCCTAAATGTAGGTACATTCTTACCCTGCAAGCATCGATTTTACTAAGTATAGAGATTTGGCATCCAGATGGTGAGGCGCTGTTCAATGTATCTTCAAGTCTCCGACGGGTATGTTGGGAGCTTACAGATCCATCAAAGCGCCTTGAAGGTGATGATGCAGGAGTCAGTCTTATGTCCTGCTTTCAGCCACAACTAGCACAATACCAGGCGCACTCGTTTCAAAAAATGGTTGATAATATGAAGCCCACAGAGAGTGATCCATACTTCTGGATCGAGGAAAAGCTTGATGGTGAGCGGATACAAATGCACATGGTCCTGGATGACACGGTTCCTGGAGGTCGACGATTCGCATGGTGGTCTAGGAAAGGCAAAGATTACACATACTTATATGGCAACAGTTTTGAAGACAATGAGTCTGCTTTAACCAGACATATCAAAGATGCTTTTCAACCATCTCTCAGAAACATCATTCTGGACGGCGAAATGATCACCTGGGACCCTGAAACAAATCTCATCGTGGCATTTGGTACCTTAAAGACAGCAGCATTGTCTGAGCAACGAAATCCATATGAAGGCAAAGGTATTCGACCTTTGTTCCGAGTTTTTGATTGCCTCTATGGAAATGATCAAGATCTCACCATGTACACACTTAAAGATCGGCGTGCATTTCTGCAAGCATCAGTGAAGAATGTCGACTTTCGCATCGAAATCCATAAATACGAGGTCACTTCAGAAATTGGGACTATTGATGCTCGATTACGAAAGGTTGTTGAGGAAGGCGCAGAAGGGTTGGTATTGAAGAATCCTCGATCTATGTATCGACTGAATAGTCGAAACGATGATTGGATGAAAGTCAAACCTGAGTATATGGAAGAATTTGGGGAATCTCTCGACTGCGTAATCATTGGTGGCTACTATGGATCTGGTCATAGGGGTGGTAATTTGTCTTCATTTTTGTGTGGTCTCAGAGTTGATCAGCGCCAAATAGATCAAGGCAAGTCATATCTCCTATCATACTCCATCTTTGCTTATCGGTGATATAAAGGTGATAATCCTATGAAGTGCTATTCCTTCTTCAAAGTTGGAGGCGGCTTAAAGGCCGAGGACTATGCAGCTATTCGACATGAAACCGAAGGTAAATGGGTCAAATGGGATCGAGCAGATCCTCCTAATGAATACATTTTACTTGGTGGTGGCGATCGTCAACATGAACGACCTGACGTGTGGATTAAACCCTGTGATTCTGTCGTGGTTGAGGCCAAAGCTGCTTCGGTAGGTGGCTCTGAGCAATTCGCAACTACTTTTACTTTACGGTTTCCCAGGTTCAAGAGATTACGACTAGACAAGGACTGGAGGACTGCTCTATCCATACAGGACTTCATAGAGTTGAAGACCAGGGTTGAAAGAGAGACTAAAGAAAAAGCATTCAAGGCCGAGTCGAGGAAAAAAAAGAGCAATAAGAAATTGAGGAGAGAACCTATAGTGGCTGGAAACACTAGTCGCATCAAAACACCATATGCTGGGCCGAAGACCAAGGTGTTCGAAGGTCTGAATTTCTGTGTACTCACTGATATGGTCCAACCCCAAAAGAAAAGCAAGGCAGAGCTAGAGCAGATCATAAAAAGCAATGATGGAAGTCTTGTTCAGAGTCCAACTGTGAAGGATGATGTCATTGTAATTGGAGACAAGAAACTCGTCAAAGTTGCAAGCTTGGTCAAGGCGGGACTCACTGATATTGTCAAGGGAGCTTGGATTCTGGACGCCATAAAACAGTCGGAACTTGACGGACCACAAAGAACACGGTTCTTGACCCCTTTTGAACCAAATCATATGTTTCATATGACGAGAGAGTCGAAAGAAATTGTAAAGGGGAACGTGGATGGTTATGGAGATAGTTATGCTCGGGATGTTACTGTGGATGAACTCAGACGTATCTTCGATTCGATGATGAAAATCAAAGATCCTACCTTTTCCCCTCAAAAGTTCATCGGTCAACTAGAAGAACACGGGAGGGGACTCGGCGAGTTGCGGGCTTCGATGTTCCGAGGATGTGTTGTCCATGTAGTGGCAACTGATCCTCAGAAACTTAAGGGTGAAGGGGAAGGCCAACTTGGTCTGGAAATTCAGGAGGCCATTAACAAAATAAGGTTCGCGGGTGGTATAACGGCGGATCTTGGAGACAACAGTCTCACACATATCATTGTAGTTGATGCAAGCCCGGCGCGGGTTACGAGTTTAAGGAAACAAATTTCGGAATCAAGACGCATACTGCCGAGGATTGTAGGGATGAAGTGGGTACAAGATTGTTGGAAGGAGGGAACTCTCATTGACGAAGAAAGATATAGTGTATAAATAAATGGGTGGCTAGGCATCATTTTATCATCGGACAATGGAAAAGTGGTGCTTAGTGAATAAGAGGAGAAAGTAGTGCAATTCCTATTGAGATAGACGCGTCGATGCCCAGGAAGCAAAGGATAGAAAGGAAGAAAGAAAGGAAGAAAGAATGGGAAAAAGAAAAGAAAGGAAGAATAAAGAGGAAAGGAAGAAAAAAGAGAAGAGAAAACTGAGGGAAGTGAGAAGAGGAAAGCGAAGAAACCCCCACGTTAATCGGTCAATCAATCTCGTGTTCACTGCCTGGATTCGGAGACCCGACCCGACCCGCCGTCCCCCAATGCCCAACCCCACCAAATGTTATTCCTTCCTATGACATGGCATGATACGCTGACACCTACCTCTAGATACATCACATACTGATAAGCCCGATCAACTCACCTCCTTGTGTGCTCTTCTCTCTCGGCCATTACCTCTCTCAAAACAAAATAAAACAAAATAACAACCAATAGCCCCCCACAAATATACGCCTCTCAGACCCTGTTCCCAAGTCTTGACATGCCTCACTTGGATCACCCGACTGCGCTTTGCATCGAGTTGATAAGGCCCGCGAAGGGGTCATTCCGATAAGAATCTTTCGCGCTCCGCTGCCATTCAACGACACAATACGATGTTAAAATCCCGCTTCTTCGGTCGAGAAGATCTCCTGAGCGATTCAAAAGATGGCCGGCCCAGCCTTGAACGAAAGAAAAATTCTCCTACTAAGGCTCAATCACCTATAAACATCGAGAGTGTCTCAAGACCTACGACCTCCCTATCCTCTCCCATTCCCGTGCGGAGACATGACCAGAACTCTCAAACATCGGACGATAGGGGGCAATGGCGGCACCATGGAAAAAGACACGCCGGACGATCAAGCCATCGTGTTCAATATCCTCATTCACCCGATCCAATCCCTCCCTCTCTCGCAGCCTTGCTGGCAGTCACTGCTATTCCACCACCATCGAGCATACGGAAAAGAGGGACCGAACCAAGACTGGTGCCAATAAGTGTTGAAAGCAGAAGTGTGTCTGACAAGGAGTTGTCCCCTTTGGACCTGCTTCTAAGTCCACCGGAGGAATCAGATGAAGACGAAGATACGCCGGCGAGCGATAATGGCCGAGAGTCGGTTATGTCTGCCCGGACACTATCAAGTGATTCCATGCCCTCGTTAGATGATGAATCGATTGACGAATCACCTCTCTTATTATGCTCACCCTTCACTCCCACTTCTAGAGGCAGAAAATCACTACCAACAAGGAGTCCAATAAAGAATACATTGGAAGATCATCCATTGTCTACTATCGATGTCGAAGAGCTGGATTTCCGCGTCTTCTTGAAACCACAAAAGGAAGAAGAGAAGTCTGAGCTCAGAGTCGAATTACCACCTCGCCAGTCGGTATTCAAATCCAATCTGACTGCCTCTCTGCGGGCTTTGAGAACAGCCGCGAGATCTTTTTCGGCACTCACGAGTCCTCTAGTAACGCCAGATGATTTCCTTACCAGATCTATTATTTCCATTGACCCAAAACTACCCTTCACCGACGAGCGCGCTCCACCGAGACTAGAAGATACCCCAACTCCAGCCCTGCGTCGCTAGTATGTATACTTTCATTTCTTGCAATATCACATTTTAGCCCTGACAATATTAAGTCTCAATCCAACTACCAACGCTCCAGCCGAAGTTCACCTACCATCCTCTTTGGCCCAGACAATGAGCCCCACGCCTTGTACAGCATCAATCCAGTTGCAAACTTACAAGATCTCGCGCTCAGGAAAGGTCACTTCACCTAGCACTATCAATAGACGCAACTCATCCACCAGCGAAAATTCATTCACCGATATAGCGCTTGAGCCATTCACGCGCCAGCGAAACGTGCGCGAGAATAGCGATTTCATGCGCGTGGCGGTGATGGAGTTGTTGATGCGCCGGAGAGGGAAGTTGGACGATCAAAAACCTGGGCGAGCGAGATGGGTTCTCCCACCAAGAAAAGCCTCCACGACACCTTACGCAATAGGAGAAAACGGTGTCCCGGTTCGATGGATCGCTGTTGCACGTTGAGCGATAAGCACAAGATGTATCATTTTCTGTCAATTTCTGGGTCCTGCTTTTGGCGCCAATCACGAGGAAGAACCTTTTGCCTCCCAATCTCGGGCGCGTCGGTCACACGAGAAATGTAGGGCACGAGCTTCTTGAAGCAGCATATTCTATCATTGGCCCACAAATGATAATACAGTAGCGTCAATTCGGCGGGATCTGGAAGGGAATCCTTATGCATGCACAACAGCTTCACACTCTATTCATCTCGCGAGAAGTCTAAATCCTTATTTACCCAGATGCAAAGAACGATTGTCATCATCATCATCATCATCATCATCAACATCATCATGACTATTACTACGACCATGATTCTCGTGGTCGCAGGACTGGGGATGGGAGTTCGTGGGGGCGAATTCTGCTCTGCCCCATCATTGAACGCGGCAACAGATCCCTCTTCAGGGAATCTGTCGTGCGACTTTAGATATCGTGGAGTATTAACAGGGCTATGACAAGCCGGTTGATTTAGTTGGGGGCTGTTCTGGTGTACAGTTTTCTTATTTTCGATTCTGATTTTGCTCATTAATCTTTTCACTTGGAATATACCTAGGGCAGCATATTGTAGCGATAAATGTTTAGCAAGGACATATGCCTTTTGCTTTGAGCGCTGTGGTCGGCCTGGCGTTTTAGAGGCTAGATAGATTATTACTATTATAGGAGATCATTAATGGTCATATGAAGGGTTTCAAAGATAGAAGGTCAGAGGTACACCTACCTCTCCATAGCACATCGAATGTCACGTGCTACCCCGGTATGCCTTCTCAGCCTTGCGCTGACTGTAATGTACACGTAAGGCTCGCAGTCAAATACCTGGTGTACCGACACTTCACAGCTCTCCTAATCCTAATCCCTACCCCTATGCCTATCCCTATTTCTATGCCTCTGCCTCTCTGCCAACTATCTCCCCCAATTCACTCATTCCTCAATAATGTAAATCAGGGTAGCACGTCTCAAAAGTTTATGCTCGGTAAACTCTATGCTTGCCCTTCAAGCTACGAATGCCGATGACCGCCGAAAGCAGACACGACCAAGACTCTTCCTCAACAGCGTTAAGAGGCGCCTCACTGGCATTCAAACCTCCCATCAAACCGAAACCCAAGATAAATACCTATAGTGGTAACAATGGGGCTCTTGCGGCGGCAAAGAAGGCGGAAGGGGGTTCGACAATAAGTGCGAAATTGGAGCCATCATCGGCAGGTTATCAGCGGACTGGCGACAATGTTGGAACTGACTATTTCGACCGCTCTAGAATTGGTCTTCTGCAGCTACCAGGGACTCCAGATCTATCCAAGTCTCCCTCTTTGATCGCGGCGACTCTCGCAACTTCAAGGTCTATTCCAAACAGTCCAAATAATACTGGTCAACAACGGAATTTTTCTACAACAAGGAATGGGAAATCTACCTATACACGGCCGTCGCCAGGTTCTATCAGGAGCTTAAGTCCTGTAAGATCAGACTCTGACCAGGGCTTAGATACGACGCCCATCCCTCCTACAACATCGTTGATCGGAATGTTTGAGCGGAATACGGAACAAGCAAAAGTTGCTTTGCGACCAGGAATCAAGAGAGCGAACAACGCTCCTTTCACAAACCAACAACCCAAAAGACAAATATCGCCGCTACCGCCCCGGGCTCAGAGTCCACCCTCTTTGTTTCATGATGCCCAAAAGTCAGAATTTCGCCCATTGTTAGCACAGCCTGCTCCAACTAAACCTGCTTTCGTCCCTCCGCAGAAGCCAATTCTCCCAACGAGGAAACCGCTCTCTCATGTTACACCTATAGCTATTCCGTCCAAATCTAAGTCCCCAGAGACAGAAGTAGATGACAACACCTCGTCAGACGACTCATTCGTTTCAGCTTCATCATATAAGCCATCTTTTCGGGCCGAACTACAAAGACGTCAACTCAGATCTACGTCTGTTGCGTCCATCAACTCCTCTGTTACTATCGACTCCTTAGCAAACGCCATTGTGGCCTCGTCACTTGCATCCTCCCGAGCAGCGTCTCCCTCTAAATCTTCGTATCCAAGTACCACCAGTACTTTATATCCACCGCCACGACCGCCGTCGCGCCGTCGCTTTTTTCACAATAATAGTAAAGATGTTTCAAGGACTCCAAGCCCCTCTAAACAAGGGATTTCGTTGCGAACAACAATGCGTAAGCCTAAAACGGATGATGAGATCGACGAAGGAGAGAAGCGAAGAGGCAAGAAAAATCTTGTGAAGAAGCATCCGAACAAGCATCATGAGGGAGACCGGAAAAGGTGGAGAGATGAAATTACTGAGAGGGAAAGAAAGAGATATGAAGCTGTTTGGGCGTCAAATAAAGGGTTATACTCAGCGACTCCAAACCCCATCGGTGGACCTTCATACAACGACGGTAACATTGACTCTACGATCTGTAATCTCATTGCGAGAGACATTTTTGTACGTTCTAGGCTACATGTTGATGTTCTTGAAGAAGTCTATGAGCTTGTTGATAGACATCAAAATCAGAGACTGGAAAGAGAAGAGTTTGTGGTTGCACTATGGCTTATTGACCAGAGGTTGAAAGGAAGGAAACTCCCGATTCGAGTCAGTGACAGTGTATGGCGGAGCGTGGGTGTTTTGAGGGGTATTAAAATCAAGAAGGCCCATCGCTAGAAATAGGGTATTGTGGGTTCTTCCTTTACTAAATCGTACCAGGCGTTTTGGCTTGGATTGCGGTAGTGCCTAAGCCTCAGTAAAGCTAAGATATAAAGTATATGGTCATCGAGTTCCCTATCTGGCATACGAGTCATCATGACTGCGGAACTTGTAAGTCGATGTAAAAATAGAATACCAACACATTCCGAAGTTCTGTCTGACATATCCTGAATGTCTACCTCTTTTATCCTCTCCCTTTCTGTACTCGACTATTCTCTTTCATCTTCAACGTGCTTCTTATAGGAACTTTATTAAAACTATTTTTCTAACGTATCCTACCTTACCCGGCCTTTCTCCCTTCCCTTTCCTATTCAATATTTACATAATAGATACTTAGCCTATCGATTAACAAGGATCAGTCTATGCCCTAGCATCTTTCACAACACCTCAGCTCCATTCTAAGATAAACTAATGTCCTTCACATCTAATCCGCGATAGAAAACTAATTTCCTTCGGAGCACGACATACCGAAAGTTCTCTGACCATTCCTAGCGTCGAATAGGAGCGGCAGGAGACGGGTTGTCGTCTCCATACTAGACCTGGATCTATGGCAGCAAACTACAGACATATAAGGGTGAAATCACAACGTTCTATACAGCCCAATCTGAGTACGATTATTGTCTTAATAAATATTACTTGTTTGTTACTGCTTTAAATGGAATAATTGTTCTGAGCCGAATGATGATTGTTAGATTCTTACAATTCGAGAAATACTGATGTAATAAAGGGATTACTTTGTTCACTTATCTCTCATCATAGATGCAGGTACTATGAGCAAAGATAATGTTAAACGAGGAGTGTATAGGATCGGATAGGTATAGAAGTCCGGCTGTTCTCCCCCTCCCGGTCGATATTGATTCGATTAGATATTTTGGATTGGTCTTATGTAGCAAGTATTTTACGTGGCATAACCATCGGTAAGAGCGGATATTCATAATCTAAACCACAAGTCCACAGAAATCATGAACAAAATCCTCTGAGTTTAAAGCCAGATTAGGAAACAACTAAGAAGTGGTAGTTCGGCTTGCTAACTATATATCTTCCACCTCTACCATAGTACACAAACACCAGAAGATGTGCCTTAACGACAGTCTAAGAACGCCACCCATGTTCCTCTCCCATATTACATGGATAAAATATAATACAAATTGACAGACCAGAGCACTATTGGGAGCTAAGCCCTCCTAAAATTTTCTTCCCCAACAAAGACTTAGGCTTTCTTCTAGAACTCTCTTCGTCATCTTCAACGTCCTCAAGGTGTGGACTTGGTAGACTGTCTCTATCCTTCTTCTTCAGTCGATTCAGGGCACTCGCCATGAAACCTCCGCTCTTTGTCTCCTGGTTGGCATGGCCATTGGAAATACTCGAGTCTACAAGTTCGCTATCAGCAATAGTGCTGGCACGATGATCTTGATTCGCAGCGGTCATCATTAACGATGCGGGAAATGTGTGTGCACGACCTGATGATGGAATCGAGCGGGCACTACTAGAAGCACTGGGGGAACGGGTTAAGCCGTTGCCGCTTGATGCAAATGATCTCCGTGGACTCTTTGATCGTTCAGAATATTTCGTGCCGGTTGGACTTGTGCCCAAAGCACTACTAGCATCGCTATTATCATGAGAGTTATCGTTACTTGATGGATTGAGAACGACACTACTAGTAACGAGCTCTCTTAGGCGGCTCTGCGTTGCAGTATTCGGCCGATGTTTACTGAACTTGTTCCCAATAATGGCTCCGGTATGAGATATCAGGGCCCGAATGACGTCTTTCTTGAG
This sequence comes from Chlorociboria aeruginascens, assembly GCA_002276475.2. Lineage (NCBI taxonomy): Eukaryota > Fungi > Ascomycota > Leotiomycetes > Helotiales > Chlorociboriaceae > Chlorociboria > Chlorociboria aeruginascens. The sequence continues at coordinate 157,896 of NCSK02000018.1, read as the reverse complement.
TGCCAGAGCGAGGTCAAGGTTAGACCAGGTTTTGTTCCGATATTCAATCATAGGCAGACGGAAGACAAAGTCATGAACATCTTCAATATTCCGGTCACCTTTGCCCTTATAGCTTAAACAGAGAACCATACTAGGTATCTTTACATAAGCCAGCGTCATATAATTGGATGCGCGCGACATCATTTTGGTTAGATCATCGGAAGGCTTCTCCTTCTTCGATTTACTCCCATTCCGATGGATTCCGAAACGCTTGCCTTTAGAGTCACTGTTCATTGAACCCGAATCAAAATTCGAAAGATTGGTTGATGATCGACCCAAGGTTGGACGTGATGTACTACCTGACTGTAAGCTCTCGGTAGATGGTTTCTTGGCCAGAGTCTTCGATGCTCGAGAGGTTAAAGATCTGTTACTTGATTGGAATAATCTGAAATGATGCACGTCGCTCCCATGGGAAGAGTGCAAGCTGGCAGCTTTGATTTTCTGTGTTCCACTCATACCCTGGGGTGATTCCGAAGTCATAGTGGGCTTGAGTCGTAATTCCAGAGAGCCTGCTCTCGTGCTGGAAGCTGGATCTTGGTTTTCACTATCTGGTGCCGGAAGGTAATTCGAGGTAGTTTCGATGAGGTTTTCCTCTTCTTCATCGTCGTCATCAACGGGTTGCATATGTTTGACCATGAATGGAGACTTGTTTTTAGTATTACCGGGCTTATCGTCATTGGAGCCCGGAAACATATACTCAAAAAGCCTCTTGCCAACCTCCCGCTCCAGCTGGATTTTCATCGGAAAGAGATTGACTTCAAAATGGTCCATGACAGGAATTCCAGCAATGGCTTCAAGCATGTACCAGTAGACTCTAAGCATTCGCTGATTACCACCTTCGTTAAAAGTTCCTCTTTCGGCACCTGAATAGGGAGCAAACATTTCAGGGTAAATAGCATCGGGTAGAAGATTTAATCCCACAATCTTCTCTATCTGCATCAAATTGATGTGAGAGCCATCCGAATTGTCAGTCCTGTCATACTCAGCGCCCTGAAGCTGAAACTCCATAAGTGGCTCGTTATTATCGCGGATGAGATGCCAAACAATTTGTTGGGACGAGATATTCCACCTGAGAAGGCCACTGGTCTGTGATCCATCATACTTCCGTTGTGATGTGGTGATTGCCTTCATCATAAAAAACAGTTCATCCTCACAACTTGTAAGATCCTTGTCGAGTAACAGCCTGTCCTCCCAGCCCTTTCTATCGAGGGATTTGGAATGAATTTGGAATTGAGTCTTGATCTCGTCTAACTGCCTGATCCGCTCTTGCAGGCGGATGACCATCTCTGGAGCGCCTCGCAAATCGCTGAAGTCGGAAGCGAGCATTATCTTTTCAAGACGCTCACTCCTTGTCTTTTCGAGAGGCTCGCTATACATAAGAAGATCAAGGACAATAATATACATAGCATAGTACTGCGACGAGTTGCAAAGAGCCCGAATCTTGGGGAACTCAACCCATAGATGATCCATTCTACTCTCCACATTGTTCGGGTTTGCAGTATGGCTACCTTCGCTGTTGAGATCATCATTGTATTTGAGACGTAAAGTATTATATTTGTCATATCGTAAGCTGGCCGAAGTTTTCTGTACTACACGTTTGAACCCGAACGGGTCGACATAAAAATCAAAGGTGACTTCCATTGGAACCCACGGGGGCCAGGATGATCCAGAAGGGGTGCCATAATGGCTGCCTGAGTATACGGATAATAACTGCGCCGAGAACCATTTCTGGTGAGTGACAAAAAACTGAGTGCTATCCATCTCGACAGAGAAACGGCGCTGAACGAGACCACTAACGTCGTCAAAAATCCGATCCTTATCCATGACTTCGACGACCTTTAGCTCCATCCCCTTAGCTGTTACTAAGACAACAGATTTGGGGTTCTTTTCACTCTGCAGTTGAATTTGAGGCGCGATGAGGCGTAAGTGATAGCTATTTTGAGGCGTGAATTCACGAGCGAGCTTTGAATCAGGATTGTCCGTTGAGACACGCTGAGCCGCCTCGTGGGGATCATCCGCATCGACGAATTTCTTGCCATCAGCCAGGATTTCTTTGATGCGATCTTCGACATCCTGGGCACCGTCATCATTACCATCCTGAGATGTAGGTGAAGTAGTAGTCGGTGGTTTGGCTTGTGATTGTGGACCAGGTTTTGCCGTTTTTGCTTTGTGCTGCTCTTCGACAATGTCGAGAATAAATTTGACAGCTCGTCTTGAGAGATAATACACAAAACCCCGCCTTTGGCTGACCTGATGGATATAGCGGAGGATGATATTTCTCAAAAGATTATTCCATTTTAATTGCATATTATGGATGACAAAACGATTGTTGAAGTCACTAACGAAGTCGGCTGATGGATTGGTATCCATTCCTTCAGCTTCGGGATCGAGGTCTTTTGGAGACGGTGTTTCACCATCACTGTCTACATCTGCATCGCCATCTGGCACTGCACGCTTGTTGTTTGTGTGCATACGCATAGCCATACGATGCAGCATAGACTCCAAGAAAAGTTTTTTGTCTCTCAATACAGCCCCATGTTTGTTGTGTCGATCCAAGTCGGCTTTCAGGGTGGCATTGTTTTCATCTCTAAGAGAGTTTAATTCCATATCTCCAAGAGATCGGCCGTGCGACTCTATCTGCTTCTCAAGTTGATCTAAACGGGTTTGAATTAACTGGCACTGCACACGCCGAGGGTCATCGTCCTTGCTCATGATACAAAAGTGGGTTAGCTCATTTCCAAAAGCACTGGTTCGATCTGGGTCACCCGCAATAGAATCCCCGTGATCTGTCTGGCGGAAATATGTAAAACGTGGAGCGTATGCAAGTGGCATGATCTTGGTTTCTGGATTTGCCTCTGATGGTAAAATCCAGTCCAATTCCACAAAATCGTCCATGTCTATCCAGCTAAAATCATTGTCTGGTATTTCAAAGTGAGAAAGGTCCGTCACGCCCCCATCGTGTTGGGAAACAAGAGTAGGAGCAGATGCTTTACGAAGATCTTCAGGCGTAGTCCCTGCAATACTAGCGGAAACTCCGCGAATATCGGCGGATACCAAATCTAATTGTGCTTGATGCATTTTCATCCCGCTGGTCTTGCCTTGAGTCTTCCGGCCCTTGTCTTGGGTGTGAAATTCCTCACGTCTTTGGTGGACGTCTAGCATGAAGCTATCTAATCTCATCTTCAACCCCGTCGCTGAGACGACGTCTTCGGAGTAGTCTTCAGCGTCTTTGTGCTTGTAAATATGACTCAAAAAAAGAGGGGCTAGTAATAGATTGTATTTAATTGTGGCAAGATGTCTGCCGAATTTCTTGCTGGATTTTTCTATACCCGGCCATAACTTTCCTTGCCGGATAGGTAGGGACATCGTACCACTAAACATAGACCACCAAGCAAAAAAGTGTGTGAAGAATCGAGGGGTGAGATGCACGGTGTTGTAACTTCTAGATGGCATGGTATTTGATACAGACCATTCCCGGTCGGTGGGAGCCTTCACGGCAATCGACATGTGGATGTGGTGACTTCGAAAGCCTCTGAAGGCATCGTATTCGAGACCATCAAAAGCTTTCGCAAACTGGGGTTCTTTCAAGATGACCTTATAGTGAGGTTCAAAATCGAAGGTTCGTTTCCCATCCACAAGATTTCTTTCAAACATCAATCCCGCCAACCACTGGACATTGCCTGAAAGTTTCATGACAACTTTCTTGAATGTGGCCCCTCGTTTGAAGCTATCTGCACTCAGAACGCTCTCGTCATCGTCCTGCTCTTTCGCTTCCGATCCGCGAGCCTGATGACTGAAGTCAGGTATGGCAAGAATATACTCCCCACTGTCTACAGTCATGAATTTCCGAGGATCTTCATCACGGCATATATTCCATCTAACGTCGGTGCGCCAGCACATGAGGAAACCAGCTCCATTTCCTGTGACGACGTAAGGATCCCGAGTTCCCTTTAACATTAAATGGACATCTCCATCGCCTTTCCAGGCAACACTTACTCGGGAATGGAAACTGAGGCGAATTTTATCCCAAAACCCAGTGCGGTCTGATGGATCAACCTGAGGTTTGGTAAATGTTTCGATAACCATCATCATATCTTGAATTGCAGGTTGATATGCTGCTCCCCATGTGATCCTTGTGGGGAAGCTTGTGTTAATATCCACATTAATATTAGAATAGGACTTGACGGGCGAGACTGTCCTGCGTACATCAATGGCAAAGCTTCCTTGGTTAGATGTACCAGCCTGTCGATTTCTTGGTGGAACTATATCGACCTTGACGTGACGTGTAGATTCTGGTCCACGGAATTCCTCTGCAATGACAAAGTCTGTCTTGAGGGACCAGGCGGGGAGTCTTGGGGACTGTCCAGGTTTGATCGCCGGGACATGTAGGAGGGGCAGTGGGTAGTCTCGCAACGTTATCCGAGCCTCGCCCATATCAATCTGTACATGCATTGGAATCAAAAGCGCATACTTAGTATCGTAGGGCATGCCCTTCCCAACCCGGTGTAGAAATTGGGGAAGCAGATCCATCGTGAAGGAAGGTTTATCAATCGTAATGTGAAGATCACTTATCAGGGTTCCCATTAGTGCTGGGCGCTGAGGGACCTCTAATATTCTTTCTGTATCCTCCATATCATCAGGCAATTGATCAGGTCCCCAAAAGACGCCGCGAAGATCCTTCATGCCTGTTTTGGCGAGATTGAATATTCGATCAATTCGTCTTTTCCAACTCTGCGAATTATGACGCTGCAATTTCTCACGTGCTTCCTCAATTGAGATTTTAGCTATACCACTTATACCACATGTGCCCTCGGGATCATAGCGCATTTTTCGCCCACGCGGAGATTGTTGTCGTTGAGGGTCAGGATCAGCTGAATGCCCGCCTTCACTCTTGCTTCGCTGTCTGTGGTTTTCGTGTTGATTGCTACGTCCACGAGGATGTGCTGACCTGTTACGATAGCGCAAAAAATCCTTTCTCATTTCATCCTCTTCAATTTTCTGTGCTTTTACTTTGAAGGCAGCGTCCCGGGCTAAACGCTGTTGCTGTTCAATCAACCCAGTGCGGTAGATTGCTCCTAGTTTCCATTCAAAGGCTCCATCCTCTACCTCAAATAGCAACGCCCTACTACGTACCGATATTTTCGGTATATGCTTCGGGCCTTCAGGATGCTTCTCAAGTATGTACTCATTTGTACCAGTCGAAAAGCGATGGTGGAGCTGCTGAACGGACTTAAGGGTATTGATGAAGTTATCAAAGACTTTGTGCATCACAAGTTGATGGGGAATCGCAATTCTGATAGCCTCTGTATTAACATCAATCACCTTTTCGTCTTGCATCTCACCGGTACTGCGCTTCCGTCGGTTTTCTCGCAGGTCTATTCCGACACCCTTGATGCTTACAATTCTCGCCCATACGTGTCTCATTTTGGGAGCTTCTGCATAGAGTCGAGCAAGTTTAGCACGAAAAAATGGAGATGACCATCTATGTCGACCAACTTCAAGGCCGTAAATCTGTACCATCAGCGGCGGGTCCGCAGGCATGTGAGCTTTGACTTGAACTAGAGTCGATCTGAAATCTAGAGTGATTAACTCTCGCCCCGTAAACAGATCATCGAGGGAGTCTTGAGTATAGGAGCCTTCGCGAGAAATTGGAGGCGAGAGATGACCAGAAGCCCTTGGTGGCTTTGCTGAGGCCTGCACTTGCTTAGCTTCTTCGTTATCGGCCTTCGTACGAACGAATGCCTTCCTCAGCACCATCGTAGCTACCCCGCAAGCATAGTGACGATACAAAGAATATTGGATCTGGAGAGTCTTAACATGAGAGTTTATGTGGAAGACTAGGCCTTGATTGTCGCTTAAAGTTGATAAAGCAACCTCAAAACGGGGCATAACTGCAAATGGTTCAGCCTCCCATCTTTCTGTCGACTCTACAACAAATGCCTCCAGTCCACGGACATGAAGAGCTAGGCGCCTGCCGTCAGTGAGATGTTGTTGTTTTTTCCGTGACGGTTGTGGCATTTTCAAAAGTAGCTCTGCATCAGGAGTAAGTGACCGACTACCTGCCCGGCGCCGTGACGATTTCCGTTCGATAGCATCGATTTTTTTAGCACGATACTCAGCTGTCCATGATTCTAGCTGAAAAGCAATACCACGAGTATCGAGGGAGATTTCTTCATCAATGCCAGCAACTTCTACACTAAAATCCGAACCCTGTATTTGAAAATGCAGTAGCCACGGAGGCATTGCTCTTATAAAGTTAGGATCCCTTGACGTTTCAGGATTCGCCTTCTTATCAGGCTCAACATTAATACGTAGCTGACGCACAATCTGTCGAACACCATCACTGATTTCAGGACGTATCATATGGATAGAAAAGGTCTGAAGGATACCAGTAGCAACAACGTAGACTTCTGGATTTGCACTGATTTGAACTTTCAATTCTAGCGATTCAATCTGCAGTAGATCATATCGAAAACCCGAGGATGTCTGATAGTAGAGATCGTGGGATTGAAGCCTTAAAGTTGATCCCAGACCGTAGTGTAATTCGCCCACTGCCGAATGCGAGGATTCGATGTCTAGTGATATAGATGAGATAGATGATATAATGAGATCAAAATCATCCTCTTCTGCGTTTTTCTCTACTGGAGGGAGTGCAATCCGTATTACTGGTTCATGCATGGATAGCTTGACGGTCGCTTTTGGTAAAAGCCTGGAAATGAGAATATGTTTTTGTTGTCCCAATCCCTTTTTCGCCTTTGGTTTCGGTTGCATCATAGCTAAGACAAGGGGAAGATGTTTGGGATCCAAATCAAGTGATGGTGATGTAATGACTACATTGGCAAAAAGAATATTGGCGTTCCGTTCTGCTGCACTATCGTCTTCTCCAGATTCGACGGTTTTTGAAGGTAGCGTTGTCCTAACCGTTGTCGTTGCCATCGGGATATAAATCAGTCTATTTGGCTTTTCCAGTCCATCATCAACTCCAACTTCTATTGACAAAGCCGCAACGAGAGCCTGATGGGCAACATCTTTGGAAGAGAAGTACATTCGGTGAGCCGGTGATTTCTGATCCAAACGATGTAAGTCGACACCCACCTCCTTCATGGATGCATTAAGGTAAATTGGGGCCCCATGGGGTTGGATAGATGTGATTTTCTTGGTGAAGCCGACAAAGCTAACCGCAAATTGGACTTCTTTAATACCGCGTAGAATTGAACTTACAAACTCCTTAGAGTCCGATACAGTCTGTACAAGTTTCTCTTCTCGACTACCTGGTCTATCAAGCTCCTCGAGAAGATCTGTTACAGATATTTCCTTGGGTCCTGATTCTTGCCGTCCGTACAGGCTTTGACTTCCCTTATAGCGACTCACGCAGGTGTTAATGTCATCAAATGGTATGTGTACCCGTCCTAGTTTAAGAGCAATAGCCGCATCTCGAAGTCCATCAAGATTTTTGTATAACAGTCCATGAATATTGAGAGTTGCGTGATCCAGCACTTCCAGTGAGTCTTTGCCTTCTGGAGTGAACAGAACGCTCCGCACAGTGAGCATCCATTCTGCAGGCTTTTGTCCCTTCTTCGCTATTGCGATATGCGAGAACATTCTGCTTCGGTCAACCATCTTGCGTCGAGTGTCCACGGCCATGGAAAAGCTCCCCATTTGGATATTTCCCACGTCTACTATTGTCAGTGAGGAATTAGCAGCCACAACATCAACCATCCGAATCCAATTGATATTCCGATGCAACTTCTTTATCCGTTCTTTAATACTAGTAAGTTTCTCCCAGCTTTGGCTTCTCTCGGGTGCAAGGCTCGGTCTTTTCGACAGAGGTTTTCTCTTTGGTTCGAGTTTGCGGTCCGGACCGTCTGCATCCTCAGCAGTCGCACTCGAGTCGCCTTCTATATCTCCATTCTTGTCTCCATCTGCCGCCTTGAGATCTATTGTTACAGCCAGTTCGGTCAAGATTACACTGAGCCACGTCGGTTGCGCAAAGGTCGGGCGATGTAAATTCAACCCCAGGCCCCTAATCTCAATCTTGACGCCATCTTTCGGTGTATATTCCAATCTCCGCAAGCTGAAATACCCTATACGTTGAATAGATATGCCTGTAACTATCCTAAGGATAGCGAAAACGACGAACGAAGAAAGGTAAAGCAGGATTAGGACCCCGAATATGAAGGACGGGCTGAAGACAAGTAATGCCATCATAAATATCGATTATGGATAGGAAGGGGCCATTCAGGGCGGATGTCAACGGCGGTCATAGGCGGTTATGATGCCATGGAGAGAGCCCACATATCCAAGAAGATGTTCTCCCTCTGCTAGCTGCGCTCTTTTGGAATCCGGAGTTTGCGGATCAGCATTCTCTCTGCTCGAACGAAGCCGCACAAGCGGTAGTGCGATATAGCAGCGGTTGGTATAAGAAACGACTAGAAAATCATATTGTACTGAAATATCGATGAAGGAGACACGAATTAGTAGAACCCCTGGTAGAAGGCCGTGCTTAGCGTGCCGACGATTAGTGCGTGCACGTAGCGGTACGACTCTCACTTGCAACATAAATTTTTCATTTCTTCTAAGCTTGCAATTATCGACATGTAGGCACCAGCATAACCGCATATTCGATCTCTAATGGCACCGACCACGGACAAACCACCAGTAAGAGAGGCAACCCAACAGATGGACACTGAGTCCTGGGTTATTGGCAACAGGATCCTTCTTACCCGAACGAACACGATTCATACAGCGCTTTTGGGAGTGATGGCAGTGGCGCCTTTGTACCGTCTCAGATATGGAAAATGTACAGGACAAGCCAATCTCATCAACGACGCCGATTACCGATACATGCGATATCCAACTGATCCATGATGCTGGTGACTGCAATGCTGTTTGCGGATGGGGAGGCATTCTGCAAAGTGTGGGATCGGTCTTCTCGGCCCGATACAACCCGCGAACATACCACTCCGGCTTACCTCCATGATTATAACTTGAGCTTCCCAGTCCTCTGCTCTCTCTATCATGCTGAGTTTGAGGGTCGCTACTACCTTATCGTTACGAGATCGCCCGGCGGGATGCTCGAGAAGGCTTGGCTAGCCTTGAACGAGTCTTCCAAGCAGTTTTGTGTCGATCGCCTTGTGCTATCTGCAAGGAGCTGAGTGTACGCGGTGGCATTAGTAATACTATCTGCGGCATTTGACGGGCGCTATCTCGATGACCGGTGGCTGGTTCCAGGCCCAGAAAAAGCGAAGCATCGTAGCCCTGCGAGCTTCCTTCAGCAAAGTTTTAAGCCTGGAATGGGATTGTTCCAAATTGGTGCTGCATCACTGCGCTATGGGTCCCACAGAATGCCATCGTGGATTTGAGGAGGCTAGGTGAGAGTACAGTTGGCATTATTGACTGGGAGATGGTCGGCTTTGTTCCCAGAGATTGGGTCAGAACCAGGTTTTGTGTCCCCTGAGCTTTTGATTTCGATTTTCCTGGCAAGGATATACAGCTCAGCAAGGATTAGAAAGAGCGAGTGCAAGTCAAACTTGGGGAGGAAGGTTATCATGAGATCCAGGAGGCATAGAGAGCCAAATGGAAACAAGCATATGCGACATGGAAGCCGGAGTAGGTTTCACCGCAAAATTGGAATGATCAGCCCGAAAATGGGATTATTTTCTTCATCAACCTGCTCTCTAATCCGATAGTTACAGTACTATCTACCTGGATAAGGCTACCTGTAACGTCAAATCGCCTAGCACTGCTTTATTCTCGACTATGTCAAATACATATGTCTGTCGACTCCCGGAGACCAAGCTTTATCACAACATATCCTTTAGTCCTAGAAGCTAGCGGGCACAGTTAAAACTCAGTCCGTGCTTGGAATAAGTCGGGCTTACCATAGAAGGTGCTTCATGCAGTATTTTTAACCTTCCCGTATGTTTGCTTGAAAGTCTATCTTTCCCAGCTGTGAAAAAGGAGAAGAATAAGGCTTATATTCCTAATTCCGAACCAATAGCCTGTTCAACCCGCCGCTAACGTTAAGCTTCTAAATGAGCTAGTAATGATTTAGTATGACCTCTGTCAAATTGTCTTGATTAAATGAGTCATAAACCGACCTAAGCCTAACAGGCCCTTACGGTATCTATACAAAGGCTGCAGCTCGAAACTAAATCTGCCGTTGTGTAGGCCCTATTCATAGAGCTATGTAGGGATATAAGTAATTTGCCCGAGAGGATTTGCCTATTAGAGAACCAGAGTATGATAATAATAATAATGATAGTAATAATATAAATGTTTATTTACAAAATTGAAATATTGTTGAACTCTCAGGTGTAACGGTTGCATGGGGTTCAGAATAAGAAAGGGAAAATGAGTAATATTGATTTATTTAGAGGTTGAAGTGGTCCAAGGATATGGGTCTATTTATATCCATATTTTTGCTTAGATGACTAATATCTAGTCTTCTATATTTACCAATATGCTACCGATATCCCACCGATATTTATAGGTTTAGCCTTCATTAGCTAGTCGTAGTTAATTCTTGATATATTCCTTTGGATTCGATTGTGCTCAATGGGCCTGAACAATATTAGTGGTTCTTATTCTCAATTGCTTAACAAACTTGGCATGCCCTACTGCCGTTAATAATTTTATTAATTCGTTAGCTATTATTTTATTGCTAATAATATATTATAAATCAATTGCTTTGTTTGCAATATGCTTGCATATAAAATAATGCTTAACGTTTATATGCTTGGTTCGCTAATAAAATTCGGGATTCTTAGCCAAGCTTAAAAATCCTTAATTGTTTTTATATAGCTTAATTAATTTGATATCGGCCCCAAAGTACATTATTTAATTTATAATTTGCCTCAGCCATAAAGCCTTTGAAATAACCTTGGCTAGCAAGTAATATTTCGCCTTAGTAGTCGATTATGCTATCGTAGGTTATCGTTTTGACGAATGTAAAATTATCCCTTTAGCAAAAAAATAAATATTTCCAAAAATTAACTTTTTTATAAATTTATTTCCTGCGAAATCTGCGTTACAGTATCCATAAAGTTTAATTATATTTGTTTGATCCTTCTTTCCAGCCCGATATTTTATTTTAAGCATTTTTATGCCTTGTAAATAATATAAAATTTGGTCGGCGGCTTTAATATGCTTAGGTAACGGATTGTTAAGAAATCGGAAAAGTACCGATATTTTATATAATATATTAGGCCTAGTTTGTACTGCAAAATATATAAGCGAACCGATTTTCGATTCGTAAAGCTTAATATTTTCGTTCGTAGCTTTGCCTTCAAATAAAATTATAACTTTAGTTGCACCAGCGGCTATTAAAGTATTAGCAGGTTTGCAGTTCTTTATGCTATATCGAATAAAAATTTTATTAATATAGGCGTTCTGGCACAAAGCAATAATGCCCTTTTTTTTTATTTCTAATGATTTTTATCCTTAGAAAATATTTTGCTTGTCCTAGATTTTTTATTTCGAAGCTTTTAAAAAGATTTTTTTTGAGCTTTTTAATTTTGCCTCGATCTTTGCCTATTATTAGCATATTATTTATATATGTAACAATTATAAGTTCCGTCTTCTTATTAACGTAAATATATTAATTACTGGTACAAAATTGATATCCTATTTTTTAAAGTACAAATGCTAATTCCTTTTGCCATAATCGGGGTGCTTGCTTAAGTCCATATAAAGCTTTTAGCAATTTGCATATCCATAAAGATGCATTCTTAAGCATTTCTTTATTAACCTTCCAATCAGGTGGCACTTCCATATATATATTTAAATTTGCATTTAAGTTCAAAAATGCATTAACAATATCCATTTGCTCGATTTCTAAATCGAATAATGCTGCTATTGCAATTGCAAGCTTTCATGTAACGTTCTTGCATACTCCGGCGTAGGTTTGGTCGAAATCCTTGCTATATTTCTGCCTAAAGCCTTTAATTATCTATTTTGCCTTATGCTTTAAAATATTGCTATTTCGGTCTTTTTTGGTTTTCAGCACTAGCTTTCCTGGTAGAACCTTGATGTTTGGTAAATCGAATTTTTTTTTTCAATTGCCAGGTCTTCTTATAATTAAAAATTCGATACTTTTTATCAATTGCCTTCTTTTATTTAGGCCATTCCGAGGTTTGCTTTGCTTTATAAATTGTTAACGGATCATTATATATTAATAACTTCTAACCCGCAAAGTAAGCCATCGAAAATGCAGCACTATCTTGTTGATTCGTTAATTAACGCGTTTCTCTATAAAACTATAGGTTTGGAATATAAATTTTGTTCTTGGAACCTTTAGGCCTGCCTCTTGGTCTCGGCTGGGGTTGAACCTTTTCTTCTTCTTGAGGCATATCCGGTAAATCTTTAATTCCGTTGTCTAAGTTACCTTCTGGCACATTAAGCTTTTCCTTAACGTCGATTTCCGGGTCCAATTCTGAACTGGAGCCGATTTCATTACCTAAATTCTGATTGTTTTTGAAATCCTGCTAATTATTTTCGCTTTCTTGGTCAGCTATCTTACCCCTGGTTCCAGAAAAAACCGGAATATTAGCTTCCTTTGGAAATGGCTTGGTAATCAGCCCTTTTTCATCAAATCGGACGTTAGATAAGCGAACTATTCGGCTTGCCGGAAATTCTTTCCTGGTAGATATATATATTTAAAATATATGCTTTCCTTTATACCTAACAAAAATGCTAACCTTAGCGCGTTCTTTAACCTTTTGACTCGTTACACGACGTTCTTTCGATATTTAAATATATATTTTGCAACCCAATACTTTAAAATAAGCTACCGACGGCTTATTATCCTGGTCTAAATAAAATTTATTTGTAAAAACCTTAAACGGGGTCTTTCCTTTGTATAAAGATGTAGCTGTCCTGTTTATAATAAGAACCATAGTCTCAAATATAACCGGCCACAGAAACATAGAAATATTTATATTAATTATAGTTGTCCTGGTTCTTTTACAAATAATCCTAATAAAGCGTTCTGAAGTTCCGTCTTGCTCTGGATTGTAAAATATAATCAATTCCACTTTCTGACCCAGCTCCTTTGCCAGCTGTACTAGCTTGGTCGGGAAATACTTCTTGCCACCATCCATTCGCTATTTCTTAATAATTCTTTGGTATTGAGTTTGAATTATTTTCTAATATTTAACTACAGCATTATATGCTTTATTTTTTGCTGTGTGAAAATAAACCTATCGGACCAAAAATGCCTTTTTAATAAACATTGTAGCATACTTTTTTTTTCCAATGCCTAAAAATATAATCATAACGACGTCAATATGAACTTTATCAAACACCTTGAGGTATCGAGGTTCAGCTTTCTTTCGCACATGCCGCATTGCTTTCCCCTTTTCACAAGGATTACAAAGTTTTAGCTTTTCATTCTCCTAATCAAAGCATTCCTCCTTCTTGAGAATCATCCCTTTAACCATCTTTAATGTTTTTCTAACGTTCTCAAGTTCCAAGTAACCGAAACGCCTATGCCAAAGCCGAATTAAGGTTTCCTTCGGTGCTGGTGTGACGGCCGGAAAAGCATATGTGCGATATGCTTTAATAATCATTATTTTCTTATTGAAGCGAAAAAGAAATCGTTCCTTGATATCGACTACCAGATTCCTGTCGATTATGCCGATTTTTCCTCCTCCCAAAAGATCTCTTGCCCCAAAAATGTTAATTCCATATTTGGGGAAAACTTAAACTTTGTTCAATTCCAAAGTGAAAATGCGATCCTCGTTATCTGTAGCGCAAATCAACATGCGTTTACCATATCCAAGTAGCTTTTGCAATCCTTTTGCTGTATCAACCGGAGGTAAATTCGCTGGTTGGAATATGCCAGGATCGAGATTTTCGATCAAATCGACGATGTGGTGTTCTGCCCCAGTATCAAACAGCGTTCCTTGCTGGTTTAATGGTAACCTATTTGCATAAACGCAGTGATAGCTTCCTTTGGCATAAGCCCTATCGTCGTCCTGATCCTCATCCTGAAACTTATTTGCTTTCCCAACTGTTTTTTTTATTTTTTTTGAATTTGTTGGGATTATATAAAATAAACTTTTTTCCGGTTTTCTTTTCCCATTGCTGACGTAGCTTTTTATTAACGACAAAGCAATCTTTTAACTTATGAAATACGTTGGGATTCTTGCAGTTCTTGCATTTTTCTTTTAATTTGTTTTTGAATTTGCTTTTGTTTTTGTTTTTCTTAAACTTTTTATCTGGCTTGCCATTATAATAAGCTCCAGATCCTTCAGCCGTTCCATCTCTCTTGCGTGCCTTATCAGATATATTCTATATTAAGGCCTTAAGTGATAGGCTGGTAGCAAAGTTTTTGGAATTCGATCGTTATCGTTCTGTTCATAGTAGGTACGCGTCTAAAAGATTTATTATAAACTTCAATGGCTGCCACTTTTCTGGCACGCTTATGCCCTGTATTCTATCCAGTTTGTCGATAGATTTGGTATAAGCGATAATAAACTTTTTTTAGGCTAAAATAATTCTTTAGCTTGATGTTTACCCAATCCATTAACAAGTTATATTGTAATACCGCTCCTGACCCCTTATATCGGGTCTAAAGAATAATTCATATATTAATAGCTGTACGGCAGCCATTGATTGCCTAAGCTAAAATTCCTTTTGTATTTAGCTCGATAATGTTTATCATAATCGAATTTGCTTTCTTTTAGCTTTTTCATTGCTCCAGCTTTTTCTTGTTAACTTTCTTATTATGTTCGTTAACCGGTGCTGGAATCTTTATTTGTGAATTAAGTATATTTTCCAAATTATTCGATATTGCGATATTTATAATATATTTCTGCTATTTTTCGTAATTCTCCTTTTCTTTAAGCTTCACGCTTTCGGGGAGTAGGGTTTTCCTACTTCCACTTATGTTCGACATTTCGATTTTTTTTGTTTTATATTTAATTTGCTATATAGTAAATAATTTCGATGTTTGTTGATCAATCGTTCGGGTGGTTGGTTGATTGATATATTCGTCGTCGGAGTTGTTTTCAGGTATCGATGGTAGTTCATTGCCTGAAGGCTCGTTAAATTGATATAATTAAGTTGAAATACTTTTGCGTAGCCTTCCTCTCCTGCCAAATGCAGCTTTTTCTTCTCTGCGTGATGCCTCCTCTGCTTCTCGTTCTTTCCTAGTTTTTGCCATATAAGTCTACTAGGTAGAATAAATATAAAGAATCCGCACGTCTATTAAGGACGTAAGACTTGAACACCCACTGCTTACGCAGCCGGGCTCATAACCTGTTAAACTTTCAGGTGTAACGGTTGCATGGGGTTCAGAATAAGAAAAAGAAAATAAGTAATATTGATCTATCTAGAGGTTGAAGTGGTCCAAGGATATGGGTCTATTTATATCCATATCCTTGCTCAGATGACTAATATCTAATCTTCTATATTCACCAATATGCTACCGATATCCCACCGATATTTACAGGTTTAGCCTCCATTAGCTAGTCGTAGTCAATTCTTGACAAATATAAATAATTAATAATGTTTATTTATATAAAATTATTTTTTTCTAACGCTCAATTGTGCAATAATATATAATCTACTCCTTTTAAACACCAATCTATGCAGAACCCAACTATCCCGACCTATCAAAAGCACCTTCCATTTGTAACATATTTATTACAGAACCATAAAACGTGGCCAACATAGCTCCTCTTTTGTTCCCTCTAGTATAACTTTAGAAGTTTATTGCGCAGCGACCCCACTGAAAATATCACTGAGCAGAGGAACTAGACTCGATGTCATTGATTGGACCTGTATGAGTCTCAAATGGCGTCGAATTGAACATGAAATTCCTGTCAATATCCATACTTCTTGCTACCCTGCCACCGGGGGTGCGGGGGTTAGCAACGTTGACACGTCCACGACTCGCAGCTCTGTTTATATCCTCATCGTCCGTGTGGTCATCATACTCTTCACCCAACCTAAATTAATTTTAGCTTCATGTCTACCAAGCACAAGTGAGAATTCAATGGGTACCTCGCAAAATAATCTGCTAAGCCGTCGTGACTCGGAGTGCCAACGATGTAATCGTAGTGAGGTGGAGGTGTAGGTAGGGGAGGAGGGGGCTGCTCGGCGTCAAAAGCAGGCGGGCCGTAACTAGGACTTCTTAATAGATGAATTGGCCGTTGAACGCCGGATGCCGCGGTCGTTGAGAAGTGTGCCTGGGCCGGGCGGGTTAGGTTTGGAGTTGCGCTTTCGGGCCTCGTAGGCATATGACCAGAAGCAGCAGTCTCAATGTTTCTTACTGCAGGTGCATTACCTGTAGATGAAGTGGGCGATGGATTAGAGAGTGCCGCGTTAGGGCAGCCACACACACGATGTTGCTGGCCTTGTGCCCCAGCATTGAAGCCGGGATATTCGGGCAGAGAAATGTTGGCTTGTGTTGCCCTACAATTCAGAATTGTAAGGGGAGAGTCGATGGTTATTTCAAAGTGGCGGCGCTTTTTGCCTGATGGATCTTCAGGGTCAATACGAGATATTCGCAGAATGATCTTTTATAGCTACTATCAGTATCTGGCGATACTGGAATAAGTTCTTACTAACCTTCATCCAGTGATGCACTGTAGAGTTTCTCCAAGTACAATCATGAGCAAGGCGTTTTGATCTATCCTTTTCCATCATCTCGCACGTGGGTAGTTGCACATTCATCTCAAGTTCCGTCTGGGTCCAGTAGTCCTCCAGGCCAATATCAATATCGCCGAGCATATTCTCAGTAGCATCGGGGAGGGGCTGTGGCTCTGTGCCTGTTTTCTTTGCCTCTCTTTCTCTCCATTTCTTCGCAATCTCTCGTGCCCGACTTCGCTCATCAGGGCTGCGTTCACCCCCCGAGACAATTATTACTTCGGAGTTAGCGTATTCCTTAGCTAGTGGTTTCCCAGCAGCTTTTTCAACCAAAGTAATCTTGTTCGTGGAATCTTTTCTTGTGACAGATTTATTTTTCGCATAGTATTCAACATTCTCAGAAAGAATAATCTTGATCTTATGCACCTGGACTTTGGCTAGCGGTGTCAATTTGAAAGCCATAGGAATCTTAGAACCCAAAGGAAAGGATTTCCCTGAGATTATGATCTCGTAGAATAATTGATCGTCCCATTTTCGGCTAATCGCTATAGGCTCGATAAGCTCTAAGGAGTCCTCCGACGGCAAGCGTACGACCGGTATCTCCTTAAAACCTTGAAGATTAGCTTTGAATGTCCCGGCCCGTTCGACTATGACCTCAAGCATCCAAGTAATGGAAGCATATGGCAATTTAGTTGTCTCTGGGCTATTGTTGTCGAGACTAAGCTCAAAGGCGTACTCATAAACCCCAGGGTGAAAGACCTTGTACCCTTTCTGTTGTGGAGTAGCACCGTAGGGCGAATCCCCCTTCTGAAAACTTCGGGATTGATTATTTTGTAATGATAGCCTCTTCTCTTTTGCCGACAGCTCTTTGTTCTTCGATCTATTGCCAATTACAGGTAGAGTAAAGCCTAACGGTGCTGGTGAAGCGGGGCGGTCAAATGCTGTGCTGGAGAGGCTTGTTACGGAGGAAGAAGCCGATGCAGATTTTAAGGCGTAGGTACAGCAAGTCCCGTATCCAGTTTCCGAGCCTTCGTACATTGCGTTGAAGAAGGGAATCCCTTGCGTCCGAAAAGATTCTTCCTCATAGTTTTCTGATTTAGAAGGAGGTATACCTGTGTCATGGTTAGGAGGTTATTCTTAAATTTGGAGGCACATTATCGGTTACCGTCAGGCCATTCCGTACGGCCTCTACCCGTGAATCTCAGAGTGACCGCTTTGATCTTAGCGCTCTTAGTGACGTTCAATTGTAGCTTCCCTCGAACCAAAGCTGCTGGTCTTGATGACGAGCCACGAGTTGAACCATCATGGTCGAATCCAACTAAGAATACGGTAGGTTCGGCTAAAATTATTGAGCAAGACACGCCATTACCTGAGCACACAGGTTTCTCTGAGCCAAGTCCTGGTACAATAGCTGATTCTGCTTGAAGGAGGGTATTATTCGAGCTCATGGTAGTCCTTCCCCCTACTCCCCCGTCACCATCGACCGGCGTCGGTCTCGACATTGCCAAAACATTCGGCGCAGGGTTGGACGCAATTCTCCTCGAATATATGGTCGAAGGGTCTGCCGAAGCTACTGATGATAAGGAGGTCCTTGAGGGAGGGCCTATGTCCGAACTTGAACAACTCGATGCTGATGATGCTACAGCCGATGGACTTCCGGACGATGGCAAAGATGACGAAGAGGAGAAGGAAGAAAAGACCGAACCAAGCAGCCGCTTTGCGTTTTCTCTTGACGCCAGCTTTCCGAGTTGTCTCCGAAATATGGACGGCTGTTCTGGTCCAGGAGAAGGTGGAAGAGGCCTGAGATCAAAGGGTATAAAGCCCGCTGGGAGACGAGTGATATGTATCGAGTGAGGCCGACGCTGTCTTGGGCGACAAGGTGGGGTGGGAAGTGCTTGGATTTCCCTTGCGAGTGGGTTGGGAGGAGTATAGTAGACGGTACCTCCACTGGCAGAATACGAGACTGCGATGGCTCCTGTCATATTGAAGATTAGAACGGTGTTCCCAATAGTCGAGTGGAGAGGTTTGAAAAGCAGGCCGGCCTGCGCAAATAAGGCGTGGAGTTGCTGGAGGCATTGCGATCTGGGCTGCGTTGGCAGCAGATGATCAATGGGTAGAGAATCATCATGCAGTAAGACACAACAAGGGGGGAATGCTTAGTAGTTGTAGTCATCAAGGTGAACATAAAGCAAACGTACCGTAGGTAGGACTTGTGTTAGTTATCAGGTGGGTGCGCAGGTAACTTGGTCATGGTACTCCTGTGAAGGACAGAGGAGGAATCATGCGCGTGTATGTGCGATTCCGTTTCAAGGAAGTTAACCTCGAGACTGCCGTCACGATCTGTTGCAGGGTTTGATGGTGCTTGCAAGCTCCAAGGGTTGGCGCCCGCTGACTTGAAAGGCGGTGGAGGTAAGAGACGCAAAAAGGGACCAAGGAGAGAGAGAAAACGGATTGCAGACGGACAGACAGACAGAGCAGATGCAGAGGGAGAGAATATAATCATACAACCAGAACTCGAACTCCACTGCGTGACTTTGTGCGAGCAGATATTCAAAAGCGATACAATATAGTCTGGGCTTAAGGTGTCCGCGGAATGCCGGTACCCGTAAAGCGGAAGCGCGGCGTCGGCTATATCTTAGTCACGGTCAGACGGTCTAGAGAGATTCTCCATTTAGAAACATAGACATGCTACGGAGGATGAGGGTGTGAAACTGGAATTGAACAAGGTGTTACATCAAATACCAGTATACAGATCAGTATACGGGAAAGGTTGTCGCATAGTCATACAAGTATACAAATATACAGATAATACATATAAATAAATACATAATGAATAAATCCCACGCAACCGGGCGCCTCAATAGATACTGCAAGCCACTTCTGCCACAGCCAAGCGTTGAAGACATTCCATTGGGCGGGTGCCTTAGATAAGAATCGGAAGACTTATCGCCACATGACTTGGGATGAACGCGACGCGTCTGGACTCCGTACCTATATGTAGCTTTATCGTGCCTAAGAGACAACAAGATGTCTCTTGTTTGATTTTCCCGCACCTGTCTTTCTTCACAATGGAGGATACGGATCCCACCAACGACACATCATCGGCGCCACCTCCGCCTTTGAGAGGCTGTATCATCTGCTGTACCTCGATCGCCGACGAGAAACGTGTAAGTAAATGGGCCGGGATAGCTCCCATCAGTCTACAATCTGTCTCGCTTGCTGACCTCTACCTCCCCATAGACTAGACTGGCCGAATATGTCACGGCAATGGGGGGTTTGCACCGTCTTGACCTTACCCTGGAAGTAACCCATCTCATCGTTGGCGATTATGATACCCCCAAATATAGATATGTTGCCAAAGAGAGACCGGATGTGTCCCCCATGGCCGTAGGATGGATTGAGGCTCTGAGAGAATTATGGATGCACGATCAAGAAATTGATATGGAAAAGTTGGAGCGAGACCACAGACTGCCAACCTTTACATCGCTCAAATTCAGTATGACTGGCTGCGATGACCGTAAGCGATATCGACCGAGAGCTTCTTGTGTGTAATAGTAACTTGTTCTCTATAGCTATCGAAAGACAAGAGATCGCAGACCAGGTCAAGAAAAACGGGGGGGTGTACGAAGGCGATCTAACCAAACGGATCACACACCTACTCTCGTTCCGCACTGAAGGTGCGAAATATAAAGCCGCTAGAAACTGGGGCCTACGGATAGTGTCAATTGAGTGGTTTCGGGATAGTCTGGAAAGGGGGATGATACTCGATGAGAAACTTTATGACCCCGTACTCCCAGAGAAGGAGAGAGGCAAGGGAGCTTGGGATCGAACGAAGAAAGCACGAACTTTCCTTGGAAAGAGAGCAAGAGCTGACAGTGCCATGAGTATAGAAGAAGGAAAGAGAAAACTACGGAGGACTACCAGTACAAGGTTGAGCAACCAAAGTCAGGACATCTGGGGGGACATAGTTGGATCCGGTAGGGCTGCGCAGGTCTCCCGTAATGGACAGTTGGAGATTACCGTAAGGGGCGACGCACATCGAGAAGATAATGATACCGATGGAACGAAAAAGGTCCTCACTGCTGCTACAGCTCAGTTGGTAGCTGATTCTAAACCATCCGAGAAAGTTTTCAGTGGATGTCGTTTTTATATCTATGGTTTTCCACCCGCAAAAACACAAGTCCTATGTGGTCATTTAATTCCTCATGGCGCAGACATAATCAAATCTGAGGCGGATCTGCTCGCCCCTTTACAGAGCAACTCGACGGATCGACTCTTTATGATAGTACCCCACAGTTTACCTGTGGTAGAGCATCCAAAACTGCCACAATCGGACCCCATTGAGATCATTACAGAATGGTGGGTGGAGCGATGTCTTCATCATAAGAAATTCATGGAACCAAGGGATCATGTCATTGGGCGACCGTTCCCTACCTTCCCTCTAGATAAGTTTGGTGAGATGATTATCTCTTCGGCAGCGTTCGGGGGTATAGATCTCTTACATGTCAAAAAGGCGGTGGAATTGCTCGGTGGGACTTACAGCGAGGATTTAACCCCAAAATCCTCAGTCTTGGTCACCAACTCGCTTCTAGCCTTGCGAAAGGATAAGTTGGAGCACGCCCAGCAGTGGAATATTCCCATTGTTAGCGGGAGTTGGTTTTGGGACTCGATTGACGGTGGCATTAGACTACCATTCAATAAATACAGATTTAGAGCCCAAAAGCGACTTTTGGAGGCTGATTCTATAAAAAGCGATAACAGAAAGTTCTCAAAAGAAGCTGAGGTGCCAAGTCAAGAAGGGGAAAACCCCACGCAATCAGCATCGGCATCTGTAAATGGCAGCCGCTCTTCGATGCCTACACCGGCACCTCCACCAAATATAGGCTTAGACAGTACGGCCTTCACTAACGAGGAACCTATACCTGTCAAAACCGAACCCTTATCTGAAATCAATCTCAATTCATCCACAAAGACAATGCATATGGCCCCGGCACGGATAGGTCATGCAATGTCAAAACCGCAAGAAGATATTAGTATTGCTATAACAGATCTACTTGCTAAGACGAAGACGGCAACAACACAACCCACACCTGTTGAAAGCACTGAAAGAGGACGGAAACGCGGCACGAACAGGATCCTGGGTCGAGCGACGAGCAATGTTTCCACCACATCGACTGGCCTGTCCCGGGCCACATCTGTAGATTCGACTGCTACTAGTGGTCAGGCAGTTGAGTACCCCCAAAGAGCCACTGGATCTGGGCAAGGTGCAAGTGGACAAATTGAGAAGTTCTTCCAGGACAAAGATAATACTACTGAGAAGGAAGAGGACCTGCCTCCTCCCACACAACTACAGTACGAGGATTCGGAGAGCAAGGAATATGCGGAAATAGTGATGGCCAGGATGAATGGCGAGACTTTACATCAAAGAACTAGGGCATCGACCAAAGGAGAATCAATAACCTTGGGAGGTGTTGCTGAGAGGCCCAGGGAAAGACGAAGTGGCAGAGACAGGGGAAAGTGTAGGTGAGATCGGAACTTTGGATAGGAAGTGGATAGATAATAATTCAATATATTGGCTAAACGCATGACAAAACTTACACCCAGTCCGAAATCCCCCAAAGATGAGCATCCCTCGCAGATTAGTCGTTGATGCGGCTGCCTTGAGGCCCTGTTGTACCAAATGATATACAATCTCTCGGTTTCCAGAGGATGGACATTCTACGTCCAGAAAGAAAGCGAAGGAAAGAAACATCATGGTTCCAGAGTCCAACCTCCAAGGGAATATTTTCTAGACGTACTAAATAAGAAGAGCGATCGCTGCCTCCAGTGGCTGTCAGTTCCTAACTTCTTCCTTCCCCTTTTTCCACAGTTGGGGCTCTTGCTTCACAGGTCGTTAGTTATACCTAGGCGGACCTTTTCGTCGCTCGATTCCTTACAAAGCCCATACTAAAGATCGATCGTTACTGCTGGACAAGAGAGAGAAGTAGGTAGCATCTCAGCTGCTCGAATTAGACCTGATTGGATGTTCGGGAGAATAGGTACAGTATTACGAAGGCAATCTTCCAACATACCTATGGGATACGTTTGGACGGGCAATTTGGCAATCGAGCTCAATATCGTTGCTCTCTTTGTAACTAAGGAGATCTGAGGCCGTCAAATATAATAACTAACCACTTCTCCCCTAAGCCTTGGCTACGAGCCATCTGGCCATGTGAAACACAGATAATAGGCTGAAGCCATGGTGGCGGAATACCTAAATACCATGTAGATTTATATTGTATCATCCGTTGAACTTGAGGGTTATACGGCCAAGGTGATTGTGTGACTTTTAGAGCGAACGAAGCTGATATAGGGAATGCAACAAGGGAGGCGGAGCTGATTTAGTTCTCGACAAGAATTAAGGCAATCTGAATTGAAGTTAGGGGCTCAATGTTTGCAAGTTGTGTAGCAACTATATGGATATAAGAGTGAAAGTTGGAAACAAAACATCTTTGTTTGATAACTATAAATGCTGTTGTCAAACGCCTGGCTGGTACTTGCTAAGCAAGGTTTTTTGTCCTATGGACACGGCATGCTTTTAATGCTAAAACGCCATCTAAAGCGCAAAGCGTCTCTAGGATAGACAATGAACTGACTTAACCATAGCCACGAGCGCCGAATTCAAGTATCTGACCTACAGGAGTCAGGGATATATCCGCCAAGAGACGCCCAAACTTCGACATCTATAAAAATGCAACCTCTCGCTGTGCAGTCTAACGCCCCAAAGTCGAAAAATTCATGCCATCAATAATTTCAAAATCAACCTAGCTAAGGTACTTCCCTAGGGAGGCTAGGCTGTATCAAGCGGCGACAAGTCCTCGTAATCCGGAATCGGTTCTTGTAGATCTGCGACATATCCCGGGGGGCTAGCCGGAACATTCTCATAAAGTGGTGGTTGTTCCTCATCCCAAGAAATACCTAATCCTGACCTTTCCGTCACCATGATATTGAAATGCATTCTCAGAACTCTAGCTGCGCCTGAGGGAGTTGCTTGGGTGGGGTTCTTGATGGGGGCAAATTCATCCGCTACAATCATCTCTACAATCAAAATATGCGAAACATGAGTGCCATCTTCTGTCTTCAGATCGCAAACTGGGCGAGAGTCGGGTCGGATACTGAAAGGAAACTCGACCTCGACACTCCCATCCGGAGTTGTGTAGTCAGATTTCCATCCCGATTTGATTTCGTCAGCTCCAATAGTTCTGACATCTTGATGTGGAGTTCCCTTCTTCACATCTTCTCCTGCCCCTAGTTTCAAAGCATGCTTCGCACAGGCTGGTGAGATGACGCTTTGAGTCTCTTCCAGCCGCCATGACAGACGCTTTACCTTCCAGTTATTTTGAGTCTTGCCATCGGGATTCCGTTTCACAACTCCGTCCAACCTCATGGATATTTTGAACTCGCCAATGGGGTGGATGATCGAGGGAAGGTCGCATTGCGCTGTAATATTTGTGGGTGGGAAGACACGGGTGGAGTGGTGGGGAAGGCTGGGAGGGTTGACTGCACGTTTGATGTCAAGAGTATGTTCATGCTTCAATGGCTCGCCCGCCATTGGCGTGACCGTTGCTCTGAGACTGTAATGGTTGACGGTCAGACTCCCCTTCATACTGGCCGGGAGATGGCCGGGAAGCAGAAAAGAGAATGGGAAGCTGTGTAGGCCTGTCGTAGAAGTGGAATCAGCACAGTGTATGTCCCAAACCCCATTAAAACGTACCATTTTTCAGGGTGACGGGACTTTCTAACAGATCCCAAGTGGTCAAATCGGTTGATTGTTTGGCGCATTCAGGGCAATGCGCATGAAATGGCCTCTTTCTGGTAACTTCTAAAACTAACCTCATCTTGATATTGTTTATGGGGAAGGCATCATCCCGAACGTTGATTTTCAGCTGACCGGAGAGCAAGGCGCCGGTACTTGCAGTTGCGACCCCGTAGAAGACCAGCGGGGGGGATTCGATCTCGTAGCTGAGGTCCGGGGGATGGTGTTGACTCTGCGATCTGGAGGCCATCCTGGGCGAATGGAGGCCCGTCAGAGAGAGGCGTTTGATGGCGCTGTCGGGCATATTGAGAGAGGATCGCGTGCGATCTGGCGGAGACGGGCGAGGTTTGGACGACTCGGTGCAGGAGTTTTCCCAAGGCTCGAGAGGTTGGTGATCAACGGCAAGATCGCTTAAAATATTCGAGTGGGAATAATCATGCCAGTGCGAGCGCGAGCGGAAAAAGTTGGAAACGCGATGCGGCATAGTGTGGTCGACACTCGAAGGTATATTGTGATGCAGGGATGCGGGGGTGCCTGCCGACCGAGTTCACATGCAACAGCAGCAGGTGCGAGTCTTGGTCGAAGGGAGAGGAGGAAGAGGAGCAAAGAGGAAGGAAGGACGAGGAGGTCGTCAGGAGGGAATTGGAAGACGAGAAGCATACCCAGGGCGTGGACAAGGAGGAAAACATGGACAGAATAGTGCCAATGCCCAGCCCAACATAACAACAACGGTACAAAGAATGCGTTCTCTTGGTTGGGGCGGGGCACTTCAGGGTCCGGAGTGGCCCAGAGGTGGGGTGTTTTCAGTCGCGGTGTCGCCATTTTACGTACCCAGCCGGACGGTGGATGGGACTAAAGGGAAAAACGAAGAGAAAAAACGAAGCAAAATGAAAGCTAAATACACGCTACATTGCATCGGCAAGGAAGTCCGCCAGGGGGTCCTCGGCCATTACGTTTCGATGCGCGGGTGGCGGCCAGCTGATTCATGCCTCTACAAGACCTCCGCGGATGGCACCCGCAAGGTATTATCACGACACAGTGGCTTGATACGCACCTCGAGATGAATGGAGCCCGCCTTTCCCAACCCGCGTGTAGGTGTTCTTCTTCCCTACCACGTGCCGACCGACCGAGGGATCACCAGGTTGCAGAGAGAGATCGATGGTGGTGAGCGGCGGGTTCTTTGGGATAGGATTTCTCCCTATCTATCTACGTACCTAGGTAGCTAGTTTGATGGTCGCGGTTGGAGGACTGTGGGGACCATCCACCCGCCAAATATGATGATCAGTCCCTTCAGATTCCTCGCAATCTTATGGGTCTGGGTATCGATGGTTGTATGTGCACACTTGTGCCTCGTCCTGGACAGAGCGCTGATGCCGGAGACACATGGGTATTATAATGAGCGCTGGGAATAAGCCCAATAAGCTTTCCATGGGAGCGTCCACTCGCGACGACGAAGTTCGGGTCTGAACACGTCGAAGTCGTACCGCTCCAATCTCTCTAACCAGAGTCGCGTCGACAAGGCCGGCATCAGGACACCAAAGCCCCTTTCCAATTCGTCCGCCGGCGTACTGCTCTCTCTCGAGCGCGATTCTGTATATCGATGGCCAGCCTCGTTTTCATATTCGTACTCATGTCCTGCATCTTTGCCCTGCCGTAGATTCTTCAGCAATTCTCTTGCCATGATCAGGTGATCATTCGCTCTCGTTGCGATCTTGAAAATAGCATCCTTCAGCCCCGGAGCCTGAGCTCCTTTTCTCAAGACCTCCTCCTCCTTCACCCCACATTCGGCCATAATATCTAGTGGCAACATAACGGTGCCCTGACGCCCTCCAGCCATCCCACCCACAGCACCACTAGACGCGGCATTATTGCTGTGGTGATTGGGTGCGGGGGGGAAGGCGAGCAACGGTAAACCTCGCAGCACAGCAGTAATTCCAGTAGCTTTCCCAATATGACTGGCCACGTGATCTGCTGCCATCGAATGGAGTGGCAGGGCTGCCAATGTTAAATACATTAACGTTGAATATGTATTCTCTGCATAATTCTCTAACGCATCTAAACTTGTATAGGGTCGATTGTCCATGTACTGCTCCCGGGCTTTAACAACCTTCAGTAACCAGATCTTCATGACATGCTCATTGTGGCGGGGATGTCGCCGTTGGAGTGATGATAATGCGTGGTGGAGAAGAATAGCCACAGGTTCCTTTGAGTGGGTAGAGTTAAAAGTGGAAGATAGATTGTCGCGCCAGAATTTAATTCGTTGAGCACCAACTATAGCATTTGACACCATATCTGGTATCCGGGCCAGTTCAATATTCAGGGCTCGAATCGCAAGGTTAGCATCTCGAGCAGGTAGAGGGACGAAGGTTTGGAGCAGGTAAGACGGCGAGTCGAATTTCCTATCAATCATGAGTTGTCGGGATAGCTGAGGAAGCTAATGCAGATACGTACTGGATAAGGTTGGAACAATACAACCGAGCTTGCTTTATATCTTCATCCAAACCAAGGACTGCTGGAGTGCTCCAAGGCGTGTGTCTATATGCTCTTTGGGATCTGCTGGATGTCTGATGGAGCTTGGGACATTTTTGGAGCCGCACCCTTGCTCTTGTAGAATACATTGAATACAGCTCCCACAGACGCTGGAAAAACGCTGGAAAACAAAATCAAATGAGATAGCTCGTAAGGAAACAAAAAGGAAGAGAAATAAAGTGGAATGAGTGATATTCAATTGAGGCAAACAGGACAAACCACCGAACATCTCCCAGAGACTCGCCCAATTTACGCGAAAACACGTCTCCCAGATCGCGTCAAAAGTCAACCTCTACCAGGAGATATCAGCAGCACGGAGCTTCATGACATTACGCATCATGGAGGGGCCACCAACAAAGAAGAGAAGATTCTTCGCTGAGGATGCCGAGATTCTTGGTTCTTCAATAGCACAGGAAGCTTCATTTTCCGACGCATCTCACGCGCTCCATGCTGGATCCTTGCCACCTTTGGGGATTCTACCTGGAGAGCACGAACAAAGTGAACAAAATAACGTCCAAAACGACCTCCCAATTTCATATACCCCATATGACCACACTGCCGAAGATATGCCCCTAGAGTGCAACGATCTAGTTCCCGCGTTCAACCAAGAGACGTTTGAAACTTTTGTCGGGGACAAAATGTCGCCCGGTGAATTTGAAGAGCTCTCTTCAGTTTCCGGAAACAGTTTAGAGAGGGCTATCAACATGTATTTCGATGGATCCTGGAAGAAAACCTCTGTGCCATCTACGATTCAGCGTAATCTGTTAAGTTCAGGACCTATGACGGTTGATGCCTTTGCGAAATCTTCTACGACCGACACCGTTGAAAATAGCAGGGTAACGCCTCAAACTCACAACCCCCCAACCCAATCGAACTCTCGATTACAATCGATGCCGGAATCCAGGTACGTTGGGGCGTTTGGTGTTGGTGGCTGGGCAACAAGAAGTGGCACAACCTTGATTAAGTATGGGGAGGTTGTCCATATTGAACGACAGAAGATACAGCCACCTAGAGCTTCAAGTGGGAAAGGTAGAGGTCAACCGGCAGCGCCTCAAATTATCCCTAAACCCGGGAGCGCAGCTGCAAGGCGGGTGGACGTAGTTGTGCGTTTTACCAACGCGAGAGGCGAAGAAGTCGGTCGATTACCAAAGGAAACTGCAAACTGGGTGTCGACTCTTATAGACCAGAAAGTCTGTAAATTTGAAGGGCGTTGCGTATATGCACCGGAGAGGGTCAGGACGAATGATACTATATTTATACAACTCCGATGTTCTCTGTTGAAACCCGCTTTTGCGAGCAGAGGCTTCAAATTACCCGATAATCGAACTACTAGCTTGTTTGAAGAGAAAGAAACGTCGGAAGAGAAGGAATTAAGATTACGTCAAATTGCTCTTGTCAAACTATTTGAAGAAATCAACTTGCTGCCATCAAGGTCCTCCGAGACGACGACCAAACACAAACGCCAAGGTTTACTCCAAGCTGCTGAAGTTGCAGATCAGGTGGACGAAGCCAAGAAGGTAACAGCCTCTGGAAGTGGGTCTGCGTCTCCTTCATCTGAAGAAGTCGAAGATGGAAAAGAGCTCGGGCAGGACCAGCTTGATACCCTTTACAAGAAAGCACAGTCATTCGATTTTTACGCACCGGAGGCCGAACCTGCCGAAACCTTTGCTATGGACTTGCGTCCATATCAAAAACAAGCGTTGCATTGGATGATGTCGAAAGAAAAGGATGAGAAAGATGCGAATAGAGAAGTTTCTATGCACCCTCTGTGGGAAGAGTATGAATGGCCATGTAAGGACATGGAAGATAAGGACGTTGTCCAGGTGATTGGTCAGAGCAAATTTTACGTTAACCCCTATTCAGGAGAACTGTCATTAGAGTTTCCTGTCCAGGAACAAAATTGTTTAGGAGGCATCCTTGCAGACGAGATGGGCTTAGGCAAGACGATTGAAATGATGAGTTTGATACATTCTCATACGTCGGAAATAGCCAAGAGATCCCGTACAACTAGATCGGGACCAAACTCAGTTAACAACCTACCCAGACTCCCTGGGAGTCCAAATGCGATAGAATCAGCACCCTGTACAACGCTTGTAGTAGCCCCGATGTCTCTTTTGGCACAATGGCAAAGCGAAGCTGAAAATGCTTCAAAGGAAGGGACTCTGAAGATTATGGTCTACTATGGAACTGAAAAGACAGCCAATCTACAAGCATTATGTGAGTTTTTCGGAGAATGTCTCCTAATCTAGAAGAGTAATGCTGACTTGTACACTCCCACGCTTAGGCTGTGAAGCTAATGCTGCTTCTGCTCCAAATGTCATAATTACGTCTTACGGTGTTGTGCTCTCAGAGTACAATCAAGTCGCCGCAAAAAATGGAGATAGTGGCGGTCATGGTGGTTTATTCTCTTTAAAGTACTTCCGTGTGATACTCGATGAAGCACACCATATCAAGAATCGTCAAGCGAAAAGTGCAAAAGCATGCTATGAAATTGCTGCTGAGCATCGATGGGTATTGACCGGTACTCCTATCGTGAATCGACTAGAAGATTTGTTCAGCTTAGTCCGGTTCTTGAGAGTGGAGCCATGGAATAACTTTTCCTTCTGGAAAACATTTATCACTGTACCGTTCGAGTCGAAGGATTTCATGCGAGCGCTTGATGTGGTACAGACAGTGTTAGAGCCACTGGTTCTACGGAGAACAAAAGACATGAAAACCCCAACAGGAGAATCTTTGGTTCCGCTACCTCCGAAAATCATTGACATTATTGATATCGAACTTTCGGAGCCAGAGCGTGAGGTCTATGATCATATCTTTACCCGAGCAAAACGTGCCTTTGCTGCAAACGTTGAAGCTGGAACAGTGTTGAAATCTTATACCAGCATCTTCGCTCAGATTCTCCGCCTTCGTCAATCCTGTTGCCACCCAGTCCTCACACGTAATCAAGATCTCGTTGCGGACGAGGAGGAAGCGGCCGGGGCTGCAGATGCAGCAAACGGTCTTGCGGATGATATGGACTTGCAATCTCTGATAGAGCGTTTTACGGCAGCTACAGATGATCCGACAGATGCAAACGCTTTCGGTGCTCATGTCCTTGAGCAAATACGAGATGAAGCAGATAATGAATGTCCAATATGCTCTGAGGAGCCTATGGTAGCGCAGACTGTGACGAGTTGCTGGCATTCTGCTTGCAAGGAATGCTTACTCGCCTACATAAAGCATCAAACCGATAAGGGGGACGCGCCGCGCTGCTTCAGCTGCAGAGAAGTGATAAATGCCCATGATATTTTTGAAGTCGTCAAAGACGAAGGTTATCCTTCGACTGACGTAGGAAAGCTAAAAATAAGTCTCCAGAGACTGGCTTCTAATTCTTCAGCTAAAATAGGAGCACTGTTGAATCACTTGAAGGCATTGAGGTTATCCCATCCGGGAACCAAATCGGTTGTTTTCAGCCAGTTTACCTCGTTTCTCTCCCTTATTGAACCAGCCCTTAATCGAGCTTCTATACCGTATTTACGACTCGATGGGTCTATGACTCACAAATCCCGCGCAGCTGTCTTGAGTGAATTTGCAGGAAGTAAAAAGGGAGTCGTTTTATTGCTAAGTTTGAGGGCAGGCGGCGTGGGGCTTAACCTCACAATGGCGAAAAGGGTTTATATGATGGACCCGTGGTGGAGTTTTGCGGTTGAGGCGCAGGCCATTGATCGAGTGCATAGAATGGGCCAGACTGATGAGGTCCATGTGTATAGATTTATTGTAAAGGAGAGCGTAGAGCAGAGGATGCTCAAAATACAGGATAGGAAAAAGTTCATGTAAGTTCATCCATAACTTTACTACGGTCTTCTTAACACAATGTCACAGCGCGAGTTCACTTGGGATGATGAGCGACGACGAAAAGAAATTGCAGCGGATCGAGGACATCAAAGAATTACTTAGTTGAGCTAGATTTCCTTGCCCTTGTATATTTATAATATACTTTTACTTGCAGATATGCTTGTAGTTATAGACTCACTTCCTTGTACTTGATACACTTCTGGACTCTCCATCGGCTCATTCATGTAGACCTGAAGCTCTTCTGGATGTCCTGTTTTTATAGACTATAATTAGGACTTAAATGTCGTCATAAAGGGAACCTTTAATGGCCATATATGTTTCCAATGTTCTCGACCCGCCATTTTCGTAGTTACACGTGATTAAAATGCCAAGCCTCTGGAACCGAGCCCAGAGATCGCTGAATCCCTAAGTGAAGATAGTTGACGGGGGTTAAGCGAAGTCTGCCTGCTATTCCACGCTAGTGGTGGAACAGGTACTCACTCATGTGAGCTCTAAATAAGGTATGTCATCTCTTAGAGATGCCAACCAGCATTCCTCTGTAGAGATGGTCTGACTGATCTCTTCCCACCTTAGAAAATATGCCGCCCTCTGACCAGCAACCATTGTTTACATCCGACAGACCTTCTTCGACTCATTCCGAAGAGCGTGCAGCTGCTGAGGATGACGCGCTTTTGGGTAATGGACGAAAGAGCTCGCATACGTATAGCTACAGGAAGGGATTTTGGAAAGATGTTGGGTTATTTGTTTGGGCAGTTTTAGCCACAGCTGCTGTCATCGTCCTCGCAGTTCTGTTATCGAGATCGCCATCTAGAGAGGAAGGGAAACCAATACCAAAACCGGGTGGGAAGAAAAACCTGATATTCATGGTATCAGATGGCAGTATGTCCTTTTTGTGCTGCATTTTCTCTCGTCCCCCTTTTTGCATCTGTGTTTCCAAAATTTTCACTCAGCGAATCCGAACGGCTCGGATGAAATGCTTTCCTATCATGCCCAAGGACTTCTAATACTAACGATATCTAGTGGGGCCTGCAACTCTCTCGTTATCTCGTAGCTTCCGCCAATTTCAGAGCGGTCTGCCTTACGATGACGTTCTTGTACTCGATCAGTATCTCATCGGATCCTCTCGAACACGATCAAATAGTAGTCTTATTACGGATAGTGCTGCGGGAGCTACTGCATTTGGCTGCGGCATGAAAACCTACAATGGGGCAATAGCAATGCTACCAGATCACACACCTTGCGGAACCGTATTGGAAGCCGCAAAGAAGATGGGTTATATGACCGGCTTAGTTGTCACGACAGACATTACAGATGCTACACCAGCTAGCTTTGCTTCCCACGTTAATGTTCGAACAGAGGAAGACTTGATTGCGCTGCAGGAAGTAGGAGAGCATCCTCTTGGCCGAGTGGTTGACCTCTTGTTCGGGGGTGGTCGGTGCCATTTCCTCCCTAACACTACTACTGGAAGTTGTCGAGCCGATGATCGAGACATTACGAAATTGGCAAAGGAAAGGTATGGATGGAATTATATCAGGAATAGAAAAGAATTTGACAGCTTAGAAGCTGGGACTAAGGCAGAATTGCCTTTACTTGGTCTGTTTGCGAACACTGATCTCCCTTATGAGATCGATCGACGCAATGTGGATACTTATCCCTCATTAGATGAGATGGCGAGAACTGCGTTGAAGGCTCTAGAGATAGCTACGCAAGATAGTGATCAAGGCTTTTTCCTTATGATTGAAGGTAGTCGAATCGACCATGCCGCACATCGTAATGATCCTGCTGCTCATGTCCATGAATGTCTTGCCTATGATAAGGCATTTGCTAGTGTTGTCGAATTCCTGGGAAATAGCAAGACAGAAGGCATGGTTATTAGTACTAGTGATCATGAGACTGGCGGCTTGTCAGTTGCAAGACGTAAGAATCCAGAAGGTCCTGAAATGTCTTTGGCTAACTTTATCCATAGAAAATCATCAATCCTATCCCCGTTATAGATGGTATCCTGAGGTTTTAGCGAATGCTTCTAGTTCAGCCTCGCATCTAGCACGGCTTCTGAATGTGCACATTACTTCCCCGGAAGGAGTGATCTTGGGAGAAGCGTCTCTCAAGAAATATATCAATGAGGAACTCGTGAAGAAGGGCCTGGGAATCTTGGATGCTACTGACGTTGAACTTGAACTCGTTGTAAAGTCCCCTGGATTATCGGCATATTACTTCGCGGATATGCTTAGCCGGCGAGCTGAAGTCGGTTGGTCTACGCATGGCCACTCAGCTGTCGACGTGAATATTTATGGAACTGCTG
This sequence comes from Chlorociboria aeruginascens, assembly GCA_002276475.2. Lineage (NCBI taxonomy): Eukaryota > Fungi > Ascomycota > Leotiomycetes > Helotiales > Chlorociboriaceae > Chlorociboria > Chlorociboria aeruginascens. Next base: position 124,804 of record NCSK02000018.1, on the reverse strand, counting down.
GCTCAGAAGCACTGCGTGGAAACCGTGAGAATACAGAGGTCGGAAAGTTTCTCAGGGAATATTTGGACGTTGATGTTGATGCGATTACGAAAGAATTAGCGAAGAGCTTGAAGTCTTTTGACGTCGCAAGTGGCGATAGTCTTCCTTGGACTGGAAAGATTCCAACTGAAGAGGAATTAATTATGGCCTCGAAGCAATACGAAATCCCTCTGGGTTTATAGGATACGTCAGGAGACTTATCCCAGACTTAGAATTGGAATTGGCATTGTTGCCTTGGATCCCTGGCGCTATGTGTACAACAATCCACTTTCCCTTTCCTGAAGAATAGCCAATCCAAATAGACCTTCCTGTATCAAGCGATCACCTTGTTATTTGCTTTCTTCGTCGGAAATGTCCACTGCTGGACGGGCACGTGACATCGACAAACATCTCCTGAAACTTGAGTTCACACGAATTCCCCGAGGTCACACAGTTCTTCGCGTTTGCGTATCAAACCCTTTGTCTATTGATTAATGATACTAGCAGAACAATGATTCCACCTGCCGGTCGTTGTTTACCAAACAGAGCATGTTCGTTTTGGAACATAATTGCTGTTCAGAGCCTACTCCGATGCTGATTGTGAGTTTGTAAAATGCCAACGAACTCTTTAGGGTAGATGACACTGCCTGCTTTATGGATTTTCTCCTTACTATGCTGAGGACTTCAACAATCACCCACAAAGCAATCACAGCTATACTGAAGTCGTCCAGTGAGATTTGCGCGTGGTCCTTTCATTACGCTTCCTGTCTACTCGGAACCAATCTTAATGGAGGTAAATTCTCGCATGACTACCGGTGATCGGGTCAGAGAATTGTAAGGGGTGATCCAGATTCCAGCAGAAATGGTCATTCAGGATGTTCCGCCGAAGGCATATGTGCTACGTAGATGGTCCATGGCTAGACTCTTACTTTCCGTTATGCTGATAAGTACATGTATTGCTCTTCCTCGGGTTCGATCGCACTTCAGCGCTCGGAAAGATTTATGAACTAAGTCACACCAAACCATTATCCCTCTCGATGTGCATCTACTGGATTATGGAGCCGCTCTGTGGCCATCGAACACTTCTCGCCGGATCCAACTGTTATCTAGTCTATGACCAGCTCCAGCGAATCAACGACCCCGAGGAACTTGCAAGACCTGGTTTACCATTCACTATTCCACCTGAATGTCTCCCAAATTACCAAAATGTTCAACTAAGACATGTCAATTCCTATTGCAGCACCGAATGTCTAAATAATGCCCCGTACGCTGATAGGAGATGTGGTACAAGTGATTCTAGATACGGACCGGGATCTGAGAGGATAGGAGTAGGCTGGCGATATTAAGAGGATGAGGAGGTGCTACAGGATGCGGGGGTTTAAGGGTGGTCAGAGAGTTGGACTTGGTGGTCATCATGGGAAGTTCTCTCTTGTAAGAGTACGAGTTGGAGATGAAGTGTAGGCTTGTTGGCAAACGACATAGATTTAAGCACTTAGGCAAAGTTTACTTGAATCTATAAACTCAGTTTAGAAACTTTAGAATTATGGATGATATTGTCTTGAACAACATTTTAGAGCTTATTTGTCGGGACGATCATTGAGGAAACAAAATCAACAAAATAGCTAGGACACGAGTGCTTCACATATTTGTAGACGTCGAGGCTACAGGTAACATTTCTGAGATAGGTCAAAACCTTGAGGCAATCAGATATCGTGGTTTTCGTAGAGAGAAGCCCTAAGATAGATATAGCCAGTTTCTGCGAATTCATGCGACCCTGCCCAATCTCGAACACCAAAGAAACTACATGAACAGCCCACTCTAATGTTTCTTTTGTTGTGATTCCTTGAGGACCTTCTTCACGATCTTCTGCTCCTCAATCAAGAACGCTCGCACAATGCGGTCCCGAACACAGTTGGCACATCTCGATCCGCCGTAAGCGCGTTGAACTGTCTTCTTTGGACGGGAGATTTGAGAGTATTCGCGAGGTCGGAGAGCTGGGATCTGTAGAACTCAGTATTAGCACATGACCGCATCTACCTGTGAGATATGGATTGGAAAAGTATGGTCTCCCGAATGCTAACTGCTGATTTGATGTGGTTCTAGACTGTCGAGCATCGGCGATGAGTGGAAATCTAGAAGCATCCGGATTCAAACATCACTTGTTCGCAGTCAAACGCCCTCCAACTCTGCGGGAAATACACCACTTACTCCTGGCAATTTAATACCACAATCTCCACACTTGGGCGCAGTGCCAGCCTTCTTGATATGGAGATATCGAAGTACGCCGCCGGGGGTCTTGATAACGCGAACCTTGTTCGATCGAGTGTTGTAGCTGCAATTAAATTAGCCCCATCGCTTTGAACTGAGACCCATAGAAATATACATACGGATTGCGACGTCGGTATGTTAATCTGTTGGACGACATCGTGGCTGATTTCTTCTTCAGTGGTCGAAATTGGAGTCGTTGAAATAATATATGAAATATATTGAGATTTGTGTGTTTAATTAGCCGAGGCCCTGTGAATTGATGCCTTGGTGCCTCGGAGACTTAGTGCCTGACAGCCTGACTTGTCTAGATTCAAAAAAACCCCAAGCTAGATAATATTTGGCGCCAATAGTATCAGAATTTTATCTTCATCTCCATCTCATCCATCGCGACGGGGGCGAGCCAAATTCAATTCGGTCTTTGTACGCGTTTTGAATGACTCGGTTTATTTCTACATTTCGCGCCCTTCTTCCTTCTCCGAGTACCTTGTGAGTTAATACGGTCGAGGAGACTCTGGGATCTTTTAATACGCAATCAACATGTCCTCCCTACCTCCTCCACCTCCACCTGGATGGAGTTCTTCGGCCCCTCCATCTCTACCTCTAGGCGCACCTCCAGGTGCTCCCCCTCCTCCAGGATATCGACCGCCTGCAGATCCACAGGTCGCTAAGTTTGCACAGAAGAAGAAGGAATGGCTACGGACGCAGCGAAATCGTTTTGGAGAGAAACGGAAGGGGGGCTTCGTTGAAACACAGAAGGCAGATATGCCTCCAGAGCATCTGCGAAAGATTGTAAAGGACATTGGAGATGTATCGCAGAAGAAGTTCAGCAGCGACAAACGCAGTTATTTGGGGGCGCTGAAGTTTATGCCGCATGCCGTCATGAAGTTGCTGGAGAATATGCCTATGCCTTGGGAGTCGGCAAGAGAGGTCAAAGTGCTATATCATGTGAACGGTTGCTTAACCCTGGTCAACGAGGTCCCCCGAGTTATCGAACCTGTCTTCCATGCACAATGGGCTACGATGTGGGTTTGCATGAGACGGGAGAAGAGCGATCGAAGGCATTTTAAACGAATGCGTTTCCCCCCATTCGATGATGAAGAGCCCCCTCTATCTTGGTCCGAGAATATTGAAGACGTGGAACCTCTAGAACCTATTCAAGAGGAGTTGGACGATTCCGAGGACGGCGCAGTAATCGAGTGGTTCTATGAAAATAAACCGCTTCTTGATACCTCACACATCAACGGCCCAAGTTACAAGGAATGGAACCTCACGCTGCCCCAAATGGCAACATTATACCGGCTCAGTCACCAGCTATTGAGTGACTTGGTTGACAAAAATTATTTTCACATGTTCGAATTAAATAGCTTCCAAACAGCCAAGGCCTTGAATGTCGCTATACCCGGTGGGCCAAGATTCGAGCCTCTATACAAAGACATTGATCCTAACGACGAAGATTTTGGAGAATTCAATGCAATAGACAGAATCATTTTCCGAGCCCCCATCCGAACTGAGTACCGGGTGGCGTTTCCATTTCTCTACAATTCATTACCTCGGAGTGTTAAGCTTTCCTGGTACTCCCATCCCCAGGTGGTTTACGTTCGTGCTGAGGACCCAAGCTTGCCCGCTTTCTACTTTGATCCCGTGATCAACCCAATTTCGTCGCGTTCTGTAGCGCCCAAAAATATCACAATCAGTCACGAGGATGAGATATTTGGGTATGGGAACAACGAAGAGCCTGAAGAAGATGCATTCACATTTCCAGATGATGCCGAGCCTTTTCTAGCAGATGAAGAATTATACAACAGCGAGACTGCCTCAGCCATTGCTCTTTGGTGGGCACCTTTCCCCTTTGATCGAAGATCAGGACGTACGGTTCGGGCTCAAGATGTTCCGATAGTAAAGCAATGGTATCTAGAGCATTGTCCTCAAGGTCAGCCTGTTAAAGTTCGAGTATCATACCAGAAGCTTTTGAAGACCTATGTCTTGAACGAACTGCACAAGAAGAAACCTAAGGCGCAGAGCAAACAGAACTTGATGAAATCGTTGAAACAGACGAAATTCTTCCAACAAACCACTATTGATTGGGTTGAAGCTGGTCTTCAAGTTTGTCGCCAGGGCTTTAACATGCTCAACCTTCTCATCCATCGCAAAAATCTGACATATCTACATCTCGATTATAATTTTAACCTGAAGCCTGTCAAGACATTGACGACAAAAGAACGAAAGAAGTCACGCTTTGGAAATGCTTTCCACCTTATGCGTGAGATCCTAAAATTAACCAAGTTGATTGTTGATGCTCAAGTCCAATATCGACTCGGCAATATCGATGCGTTCCAACTCGCAGATGGTATTTTATATGCTTTCAACCACGTTGGTCAGTTGACCGGGATGTATCGATACAAGTACAAACTCATGCATCAAATCCGTTCATGCAAAGACTTGAAGCATCTGATTTATTATCGATTCAACTCGGGCCCAGTTGGTAAAGGCCCTGGATGTGGATTCTGGGCGCCAGCTTGGAGAGTTTGGTTGTTTTTTATGCGAGGTATCATACCCCTTCTAGAACGATGGCTTGGAAATCTTCTGTCGCGCCAATTCGAAGGACGACATAGCAAGGGAGTTGCGAAGACCGTGACAAAGCAGCGAGTCGAATCACATTTCGACCTTGAGTTGAGAGCTTCCGTTATGGCAGATCTCATGGACATGATGCCAGAGGGTATCAAACAGAACAAAGTCAATACGGTCCTGCAACATCTCTCGGAAGCATGGAGGTGTTGGAAGAGTAACATCCCTTGGAAAGTACCCGGCCTCCCCGCGCCTATCGAGAACATTATTCTGCGTTATGTGAAAAGCAAGGCGGATTGGTGGATTTCTGTTGCTCATTACAATCGTGAGCGTATTCGGAGAGGCGCAACAGTAGACAAGACCGTTGCCAAGAAGAACCTAGGCCGCCTTACACGTCTCTGGCTCAAGGCAGAGCAGGAGAGACAACATAACTATATGAAGGATGGCCCGTACGTTTCTTCAGAGGAAGCAGTGGCTATTTACACTACCACTGTTCACTGGCTTGAATCTCGCAAATTCTCCCCCATCCCATTTCCCAGCGTCTCTTATAAGCATGACACCAAAATCCTCATCCTTGCGCTCGAACGCCTCAGGGAAGCATATTCCGTAAAAGGTCGTTTGAATCAGAGTCAGCGAGAAGAATTAGCCCTGATTGAACAAGCTTATGACAGCCCTGGGACGACGTTGGAGAGGATCAAACGATTTTTGCTCACTCAAAGAGCCTTCAAAGAAGTTGGCATTGATATGAACGATAACTACAGCACTATCAACCCAGTCTACGATATTGAACCAGTAGAGAAGATCAGTGACGCTTATCTTGATCAGTATCTCTGGTACCAAGCAGATCAACGCCACCTCTTCCCAGCCTGGATCAAGCCTTCCGATTCGGAAGTCCCTCCTCTGCTCACTTACAAGTGGGCACAAGGTATCAACAACCTTGACAAGGTTTGGGAATCAGCCGATGGAGAGTGCAATGTCATGATTGAGACTCAGTTGTCGAAAGTCTACGAGAAAATCGATTTAACCCTTCTCAATCGACTCCTAAGACTTATCATGGACCACAATCTTGCTGATTACATATCTTCGAAAAATAATGTTCAGCTTACATACAAGGACATGAACCATGTAAACAGTTATGGCATGATCCGTGGTCTCCAGTTTTCTGCCTTTGTGTTCCAATACTATGGCCTCGTACTCGATCTTCTACTCCTTGGCCTGCAACGAGCAAGCGAAATTGCCGGGCCGCCACAGAGCCCTAATGACTTTCTTCAATTCAGAGATCGGGAGACGGAGACGAGACATCCAATCAGATTGTACACAAGATATATTGACCGTATCTGGGTATTCTTCCGATTTACGGCAGATGAGTCACGAGATCTTATCCAGCGATTTCTAACGGAGCAACCAGATCCAAATTTTGAGAATGTTATTGGATACAGGAACAAGAAATGCTGGCCCAGGGATTCACGCATGCGCTTAATGAGACATGATGTTAATCTTGGACGGGCTGTTTTCTGGGATTTGAAAAATCGCTTACCGAGATCTGTCACCACAATCGAATGGGACGATACGTTCTCCAGCGTCTATAGCAGAGACAACCCAAATTTGCTGTTCTCGATGTGTGGATTTGAAGTTCGGATCCTACCAAAGATTCGCAACCAAAACGACGAGTTTCCTGTGAAGGATAGTGTATGGTCTTTGGTGGATAATACAAGTAAAGAGAGGACAGCGCACGCTTTTCTTCAAGTCACGGAAGAGGATATCGCGAAATTTAACAATCGTATCCGCCAGATTTTGATGTCCTCCGGATCTACGACTTTCACCAAGATCGCCAACAAGTGGAATACCAGTCTTATTGCTTTATTCACGTACTACCGTGAAGCTGCCGTATCCACTGTTAACCTTCTTGACACTATTGTCAAATGCGAGACCAAAATCCAAACTCGAGTCAAGATTGGTCTTAACTCAAAAATGCCGTCAAGGTTTCCTCCAGCCGTGTTCTATACGCCTAAAGAACTTGGTGGTCTCGGTATGATCTCGGGCTCGCACATTCTCATCCCAACGAGTGATAAGCGTTGGTCTAAGCAAACTGATGTTGGCGTTACGCATTATCGTGCTGGCATGACACACGATGAAGATACCCTCATACCAAATATCTTCAGATACATCATACCATGGGAGGCGGAGTTCATCGACTCTCAGCGGGTTTGGACTGAATACTCCCAGAAACGTCAAGAAGCGAACCAGCAAAATCGACGACTGACTCTCGAAGATCTCGAGGATAGTTGGGATCGTGGATTGCCTCGTATCAACACTCTTTTCCAGAAGGACCGCAGTACTTTGAGTTTTGACAAAGGTTTCCGTGCTCGCACAGAGTTCAAAACATACCAATTGATGAAGAGTAACCCTTTCTGGTGGACTAGTCAACGCCATGACGGGAAATTGTGGAACCTAAACGCCTATCGAACGGATGTCATTCAAGCGCTTGGTGGTGTGGAAACCATACTCGAACACACCTTGTTTAAAGCAACTGCATTCCCGTCCTGGGAAGGCCTTTTTTGGGAGAAAGCAAGTGGCTTTGAAGAATCGTAAGATCCCTGAAAAATACCCTTTCATATTTTCTCGTTGTATTAAGAGGAATGCTGCTTTTAAAACATGTTTTGGGAGCAAACATATTCTCCAGAAAACATTCGAAATAAGCAATTACTAACTTACCCTTGTATTATAGGATGAAATTCAAGAAGTTGACGAATGCCCAAAGATCTGGTCTCAATCAGATTCCTAACCGTCGGTTCACACTTTGGTGGTCGCCAACAATTAACAGAGCTAATGTATACGTTGGTTTTCAAGTTCAACTGGATCTGACCGGAATATTCTTGCACGGCAAGATTCCTACTTTGAAGATCTCCCTCATTCAAATATTCCGTGCTCACCTGTGGCAGAAGATCCACGAGTCCGTGGTGATGGATTTGTGTCAGGTATTCGACCAAGAGTTGGAGCAGTTGGGCATTGAGACGGTCCAGAAGGAGACTATCCATCCCAGAAAATCATACAAGATGAACAGCTCGTGTGCCGATATTCTTTTATTTGCAAGCCACAAATGGAATGTCACACGCCCTTCAATATTGTTCGACACCAAAGATACCATAGAGCCAACGACAACAAACAAATTCTGGGTGGATGTTCAGCTGCGGTATGGTGACTATGACTCTCACGATATTGAACGATATGTACGTGCGAAATATCTAGACTACACTACCGACAGTATGAGTATCTATCCCTCTGCAACTGGACTCATGATCGGTATTGATCTTGCCTATAACCTTTACTCTGCATACGGCCAATATTTCCCTGGCTTGAAGCAGCTTGTTCAACAGGCCATGGCGAAGATCATGAAAGCGAACCCAGCATTATATGTGCTTCGAGAACGTATTAGAAAGGGTCTACAGCTATATGCCTCAGAGAGTAACCAGGAATTTTTGAACTCTCAAAACTACTCAGAATTGTTCAGCAATCAAATCCAGCTGTTCATCGACGATACAAATGTTTACCGTGTGACTATCCACAAGACATTTGAGGGTAATTTGACGACTAAGCCTATTAATGGTGCTATCTTTATCTTCAATCCGCGAACTGGTCAACTTTTCTTGAAGATCATTCATACGAGTGTTTGGGCAGGTCAAAAGCGTCTAGGCCAACTCGCAAAGTGGAAAACCGCTGAAGAAGTCGCCGCGCTAATCCGATCACTACCTGTTGAAGAGCAGCCTAAGCAATTGATTGTCACTCGGAAGGGTCTTCTTGATCCCCTTGAAGTTCACTTGCTAGACTTTCCAAACATTTCGATCCGTGCATCTGAGCTGCAGTTGCCTTTCCAAGCGGCAATGAAGGTCGAGAAGCTCGGTGATATGATCCTTCGTGCTACCGAGCCTCAAATGGTGTTATTCAATCTCTATGACGAGTGGCTGAAGACGATTTCATCGTACACCGCATTCTCTCGCTTGATTTTGATTATGCGCGCATTACACGTTAATATAGACAAGACTAAATTACTGCTGAGGCCGGACAAAACTGTGATTACTCAAGAGCATCACATCTGGCCCACGTTATCTGACGAGGACTGGATCAAGGTTGAGACGCAATTGAGAGATCTCATTCTGAACGACTATGGAAAGAAGAACAATGTCAACACCTCCAGTTTGACCAGCAGTGAAGTCCGAGATATCATCCTAGGGATGGAAATCAGCGCTCCCTCCATGCAACGCCAACAAGCGGCCGAGATTGAAAAGCAACAGCAAGAGCAGCAACAACTCACAGCTGTGACTACAAAGACCCAAAATGTGCATGGAGAAGATATCATTGTAACCACAACTTCACAGTTCGAACAGCAAACCTTTGCCTCAAAGACTGAATGGAGGACCAGGGCAATTGCGACCTCTAACTTGAGAACTCGAGCGAACAATATTTACATCTCTTCTGACGATATCAAGGAGGATGATCATTTTACGTACATCATGCCAAAGAATATCCTCAAGCGCTTCATCACAATTGCAGATCTTCGTGTTCAAGTGGCTGGCTACCTCTACGGGTTTTCTCCCCCGGATAACGACCAAGTTAAGGAGATCCGTTGCATTGTCATGGTTCCTCAAATTGGAAGCACGCGCGATATCCAGCTCCCCCAGCAGTTACCACAACACGAGTACTTGGAGCAGATGGAGCCCCTCGGAATCATCCACACTGTTTCTGGCAACGAACCTCCGTATATGACGGCTATGGACGTCACTCAGCACGCGCGTCTTATGAACGCACATAAATCATGGGACAAGAAGACCATCAGCATGACGGTGTCCTTTACACCGGGAAGTGTGTCCCTCGCGTCGTGGGCTCTTACACCGCAAGGATACAAATGGGGTGTAGAGAACAAGGATATGGGGAGTGACCAGCCTCAAGGATTCAGCACCAACATGGGCGAGAAGTGCCAACTCCTGCTCAGCGATAAGATCCGAGGGTACTTCTTGGTACCCGAAACAAACACGTGGAATTATAGTTTCATGGGCAGTGGATTTGGGGGAATGGAGAAGAAAGCAGTGCATGTCAAAATCGACACGCCGCTGCCTTTCTACAGCGACCAGCATCGCCCTCTGCATTTTCAAAACTTTGCGGAGTTGGAGGATATCTGGGTGGACCGGGAAGATACATTTGCATAGAGAGAAAGGCTCTGTCCGTCATGCGGGTGAGGACTATGCTCAGTTCTTGAGGGCGAGGGAGATTGGAAGGATTTTCTGATGCGCATCAGATCTTGGTAATATGGCGTTTGATCAGACATACGGGGCGAGAGCGTGTAATACTGGAATGGTCTATATTGTGTAAGCATAGCATAAAAAGATCGGCCAATCAGTCGATCGATCAATCAATCAATAAATAGAAAGCAATTTTATAAGATCGAGAGCCCTGCGATGCTCACGTGTGTGGGGGGGGCAAGCAACAAAACTGCACCGCCAAATTGTTCACCGGAAAGAACTAACAATAATATGATAACGATTGGTTCTCTATCTTTTGCTGAGGCAGTAAAGCTGTGAAGATGGTGGTTTCGCTTCAACAGCTTCTGTACAGATACTAGATACTTGACACTTCCAATTCGTCAGAGTGAGCCCGAATCTTGCCCACACATCCATCATACACAATCAAGCCTTTATATTGAGGGTCCTCGCTACACGCCCTACCCATCCGGTGAAGGTGCAACTTGCCACCGTCACCCGCCAGGGGGCTTGCAGCAAGGCCGAGCGATCGCCATGCAAATGCAGAGCGCCGTAATGGTGCGGCATGGCCTGCAGGCCGCGACAGGAGAGGTGATAAAGAAGGAAGAACTCCAATACCCCAATACCCACCACCGCCAACCAGCCAAGTAGTCGTCCTCTCTGGACCCTCGTGCCCGTGTCATTGTTGTTGTGCCTGTGCTGTTGGGCCCGACAGATGTCAATGCTCGCTCTGCTTATTTCTCCTTTTCGACCTTCCACCTCCCTCCTCCCTCCTCCCTCTCGTTCCTGTCCGACCCCCTTCTTCTTCTTCTTCGTCTTCGTCTTCGTCTTCTTCTTCTTCTTCTTCTTCTTCTTCCTCCTCCCCACATTCGCGTTCGCGTTCGCATTCCCGGCCGTGTTGTTTTTATGGGGTTTCTTTGTTCTGTTTGTTTGTTTGTTTGTTTGTTGTGATTACGGTAAGGCGGAGCCGGCGGGCGGGAAATAGATAAATAGATGTGAGATTCGCATTTGGGGTATGAGTTGGATTTATGGGCATGATTGGATGGGTATCTAGATGGTGATAAGAATAGAAATAATGAAATAAGCGTTTTTTTATTTTTTTGGGGGGGTTTTTTTTTTTTTTTCTTTTTTTCTTCCCCTCCTAGTTATGCGGGGGTTTTTCATATCATAACATTTAGCGTGATAAATGGGGATAGATAAGAATATTGATATTGAATGTTGGTATAGATAGAACAATCAGAATTTATCTACCTACCTTATCTACCCCCTACCTACCTATCAATCAATCACGTGGCACTCCTTCTCCTCCTCCCGAAGACTCCCGACCAACCCCCGATCTCGGCCTCGTCGTCGTCGCGTTATCTACAAGCGAACTACCTAGGTTATGTAACTTTACTTACCTCCTTCCTTGGTTATACTTTGACCTCCTCCCTATTCTATCGACTTCGAGCCACTAGGCCATTCATTTCATTATATTCCATTCCTGGATCCCTGGATCCCGGGATCAAGACCCAAGCCCAAGCTCCAGACCCCTTAAAAGACTCACTATTTTCTACATACTCGTATAGCAGCTACAAACGAAAGCATAAATTAAACCCTGCAGCTAAGGTTATACCAGCTCGCTTTTGTAGGATCGAGATTTTGATAGGTAGGTAGGTAGGTAGGTAGGTAGGTAGGTAGGTAGGTAGGTAAGAGTAAGTAGGCAAGGTAAGGTAAAGATTATCTGGTCAGAAGATTTTATAAGCTGGGAGGGGTGGGTTTGTTTAGACGGGTAATTCCCATTTCGTTAGGAGGATAATATTGGGGAGGGGGACGTTGCTAGCCAGCTATACAAGTAGTTGGTGATGGTGAGGGAAGAGAGCGCGGGGGTACAAGTAGGGAAGAGAAGAGGAAAATGAAAAAAGACTTTGATTTGTATATATATATATATATGTAATAATTGTTGGTATTACTATTACTTTGTTAACTAATTATCGGGGGGGAAATGCTTGCGAATAATAAATGTAGTGAGGTAAGGTGAAGTAAGATAAGGTTGCTATAATATAGGGAGGGAGGGAAAAAAAGGAGTTTTATTCTATTTATTTATCTATTTATTTATTTATTTGTATCATTATTACCGATTAAGATTAATATCTGAAAAGTACCCTCTTTATTTCCGTCTCTCAAAAATTAAAATAAAAACCTATAACTCCACATAATATCCTATCAACAACTCGGCAACAATTCCCCCTTTTAGCATCCGCGCCCACTCTCCACTCTCCACTCTCCACTCTTCACTCTTCACTCTTCACTCTTCTTTTCCTACACAAAACAATTGCTAAATCGCTTGCTCGCTTCGCTTTATCGATATCTATCTATCTCGTGGCCGTGTGCACGGCGTAGATGCCAGGGCCGGTTTGGTTGGGAAGTGGGGCATAGGAAGTTGGAAAGGCTAGGGGAGAGGAGCCGATGTGCTATAGTATGTACCGAGGTTTTGGCTGCTTCTGCTTGGGGAGAGCGTGTTTGGGATAGAGATAGGGATATATGCTGGGACAGCTGGTGAAATAGTGGGTATGAAAGAAATGCTGTGGGGCGGGGAGTAACGGTAAAACTGCCTGGTGAGATTGATCTGAGCTTTTGTTTTGTTGGAGGATTCTCTCCTCGGCTGTTTCCCGGAGAGTTCTCCCTCGCTTGCTTGGTTCGAGGGCGTTCTGTTCCCATCACGCGTATACTATTGTATATTGGTGTCATAGATAGATGGATACCTAGGTAAAGTCTTCCGATCCTGATAGAGTTGGCTAACTTTAAGACCAATTGCCGAATTTCCTCGGTTGCGTACAGGTGCGAGAAAGGAGATGAGGATGAGAAATGTCCGAGTATGGAGAAAGGCCGAGGATAAGGCATAGTATTGCCGGGAACAGAACTTTCTGGAGTTGAACGTAATGGTTTTGCTTTGGAATTATTTCTACTTTACCATTCACAATATCTTCCGACCAAGACTTCTAGGCTAGATGTCGCGCAATGGTCCTTCTCTTTCCTGTGTTTATTGCTTTTGTATTTTTTTGCAGATGTTGAATTCTCATAGCAATTCTTCCTTTTTTTTATCCTGCATATTAAAGTTTGGTCGACTTTCACATAGAAGGATTTTAGCTTGGTTTTATGTGTGGAGGTCGAAGTTGAATACTTAGATTTCAGATTTCAACCCTGCCCAGACAAATCTTATAAGAAAGTTTTTACCTTTTTTGCTTTTTTGATTGTCAACTAATAAATGTCCAATTCGGAATAATTAATTATAAACCATAAGCCTTGATAAGTTCTTTGGTTCATATTTGGGTATAAAAGAAGAGTACCAAACAGTGAATTGGATTTTAGATCTTAGTTTCAAGCTCTATTGTCGAGATCGATTTAATGATTCACACATAAGAATATAAAAACTAACAATATATTAATGCCAGTAAATTCGGCTTCTCATAGCTTTCAAGTGACAAGCATAACAACAAACATTAAAAACCTAACCATAACTAAATCACAATTCAGCTTCATATGTCCTAAATATTACTTGACGCAATCTATAGTTTTAAATCTTTAATAATAATTATCACAATTGGATACAAACAAACTCGCACAAATCTCCGCATTTTCTATTTCAAGAAAGTGAATAAAACAACGGCTGTCAATAAGGAAATTTTCCTCGATTTTTTGTAATAGTTTTATAAAAATATAATTCTCAAAACAAATATGTTATATCATTGTCTAGATCGGTGTTGCAACAATGGCAAGTTATGATTTTGTATTTTATAATATAATATCCCATTATTAATTATTAAGTCTTGGAGATATTAGCAATAATTTAGTAAAAACGTTGAACAGCACACCTGGATGAACTTTAAATATTATTTCCGAAGCTTCTGCTTTTGTGGTTGGAAAGTGAATTGGTTATTATGATTCACGTCTATTAATATTAACAGTACTAAGATTAACAACTTTCTTCTCAGTGAATCTATCTATCAGAAACAATATATAAACCTAAATCTTTCAAACCAAAAGTTTACCAGCTTTAAACAGCGCTACGGCAAATAAGAAAATGACCAAGTAAGTATTTTGTTATATGTTAATTTCTTTTTTTCTAAAAACAATTTATTATAATCTAAGTTTTTTGATATAAATATATGTTTTTCTTTTTTTCCCCTAAAAAGTTCCAGTATATACAATCAGAGAAAAACAATTGTCAAAACAATTTTTGTTACAAAATTGAATACAATTGTCAAACTTTAATTAAGTTAATTATATTATTAATATTTTGTTGATATAACCAAGATGGTAATATATTTGCAAATATATCAAGTAATTTCAAAGTAGTTTTATTACATCTTAAGGTAAGAAAAAAAGTGGGAGGAGGGCCCCATAAGTACTCAAGAGGCGCCTCCCGGTGAATTCTCATGATTCACACCTAATTGCCTAAGGTGTCCTCAGGTGGATCCCGAGTGAAGCTATTCCCACTTATGCCCAAAATTAGTCCACACGACCAAAGTAGACCCATATTATTATATTTATGTATATAAACCCCAACCAAAAATCTTAATTTTTTTTTTATTTTTTTTTTATTTTTTGGTCAAATCAAGAGTTTAACACTGTCATAGGGAAAATAAAAAGCGACTGGATTACCTATCTTGTTATATTTTAAACATTTATTTTTTTAGTTTTTTATCATAATCTAATTTATTTAATGATCCCTTCTTTTATGTCTAGAGTTCTAATACATTACCAATCAGAGAAAAACAGCTGTCAAAGCAATTGTTGTTATGGATTTGGAAATTGTTATCAAATTTTAATTAAACCGGTTATATTATCTGTTGAGAATTGATGTCTTGTAACTCAAGATCATTTTCTGGGTACCTATGCCATTATAATTGAATTATTTCAAGGCTTTTTCTTGCTTTTCAAACTTCTAAATAATAATTTAGGAATAATTTCAAATTCTTTCATTTTCTGTTTACTCTCACTGCCCTTAGTTCCCTCACGATACATATATTCTACCAAGAACCTAAGCTTTCAAATCAAGTGCCTAACACCGCTATAAAAGAAGTAAACAATAGTTGTCAATCTTATTATATTTTAAACCCTCAAGTCTTTATCTTTCAATAATAAAATATATCTCTTATCTCAATGTTATGTGCCGTGCTCTCCCTCCTCCCAAAGGTTCTGGGACATAAATCGGAACATTAATAACAAACGGCTGTCAAAGCAATTTTTGTCACGAAATCGGATATATTTGTCGAATTTTAGCTGTCTTGCAAAACAAGGACAGAGAGCAATGTTATCGCAAATATATAGTAGCTCAAATTATTAAGGTTTTTACAGCACAAAAATCTCAAAAGTATGATAAAGTCGTGAACTCTTAGAAATTGAGATTATACTTGCTATGTTGGTAGTTAAGATTTTTCCCTAGCTAATATATAGGAATTACAGATATCAACGGGTCTGATTCACGCATTTTCCTCCCTCAAAGAGTGAATAAGAGGCATATCCATCTATTTTCAAAATAATATATAAACCCCAACCAAAAATCAAAAAAATAAAAAAAATAAAAAATAAAAAAATAAAAAAAAAATAAACCAAAAAAAAGGAAGGCAAAATATCTTACAATATTCTAAAAACATATTTCTTTATTAGTATTTAGTTATGATACAAAAATCCTTAAACCTTAAAATTATAAGGGCTGTTTCAGTGGTTTTAATACATAGATTAGAGAAAAACGGCTGCCAATGTAATTGTTGTCACGGAATTGAAAGTCTTTGTCGAATTTTAATCTAATCAACGCCAGGGAAAGAGAAGAACAGAAACCTCACTTTTAGACAGCCAGTATATTGTAGTATTCTTCTCCATGTCCAGAAAAATGTGCTAAGAAATATTGAAAATAAAGCAGCTCATTGTTAAAATACTTTTCCTAGTACCTATCTTTCCATTGTATCGACTTAAGTAAGTAAATTAGATACACAAATATTGTGCTCCTTCTTTTCTTCTAGTGAATCAATACAACCCCAATTACTGGACAGTTTGGAATTGTATTACCTTGGTCTTACAATCTTATTCTCTTTATCCAAACTCTCCACCTTACATTTTCTATAACTTCCAGGTGCAACTTCCTAGCATTACAGTCCACTATATTAAACAAACACACGACAAGGAACGGCTGTCAATTATCCTCTTATCACGAATATAATTGTTGCCGCTGTTTTGATTTTTTTTTTCGCCGAATTTTTATGGAAATATATGAAAAAGAAAAGATATGTAAGGACAAGACCAATTATCTTCAAAATTTCACAGGATAAAATATTAAACTGCAAGCTAAACCGGGCTTTAAATATCATTATCTAGCCCTTGTTTCAACGATTGACCCAAATGATATTAACGAAACCCCTTTCAAACATCATTGTCTGGCCCTAACTTGAGCGATTGATATAACTAATATTTATAAACCACCTTCTGTCAAACAACAGATGCACCATTGTCTTGTTCCAGCTTGAGCGATTGATGCAAATGACATTAATGGACTTTTACCCTTCAAACTTATTGTTTAGCCCTATAATCTACAATTAAATTGAATCCAAAAACAGTTCTCAATGTTCTTGTTACAAATATGACTTTCGCTGCGAAAGTGTGTAGTTTTGTCGATCACTTTAAGGTGATACATCAGGCATATCAACTAGAACCAAAAATCAAAAGAAAAGGGCCAACTACTCTTTTATGAATAATAGTAACTATACTGCCTGAGGAGAAAATATAGGGACCATATAATCTATATATATACATAGTAGGAGCTAGACTAGAAACTGTAAGCCAATCCCCAAACTATAACAAAACATGCCAATAACTTTACTTACCACTCCTGTCAAAATTCAGAATAAACTCGATTGACCTATAATTTGAGGTAGACTATGGACCTATATATATATATATATATATAAAAGTAGGGTGATTAGGGGTAGCTGAAGTAAGATTGTGGTGTTCTGCGAGATAGAACATACTAAGTCTGAGGTTCAACAGCTCCTTACTGGCACAGCACTTCCACTTGCACCCCCTAGTTTCCAGTATCCCGAGTCCAAGTCCTATAGTTTATTAGTAAATAAGACTCCAACTCACGGCTGTCAATATCCACTTAATCACAGTTATGACTTTCGCCGCGAGAGCATATAATTTTGTCGATCAGTGTAAGCTAGTGAGCGTGCACTTAACATTCATAATCCCCTGGTGTGAATTGAAGTGACTATTTAAGATCAAAATCAACATAGATTTGAACCACATCTTGGAAATATTGAAGCAAAGTTTTTTCTGGTGGCATATCAACCAAAGCAAATTTTGCTAAAAAGAAAAGGAATATGCTGATATTTCTTGCACATCACTTCTCCAATGTTCCTCCAAGTTTCCCAAATCCTGGTTCCACACCCCCCAAAACACGGCTGTGGATCCCCTATAAAAATTCCTTCCATAGCCTTTGCAATCCACGGGTCTGATACAACAGAATCCCTCTTCTTATTGAAAGTAAAAGGGTTCCTTATTGCCCCCTCTTCTCACACTACTTCTACAGCACCGCCTGCCCTTCAAAACCTTGGAACTGAGCCATGCCCTATATTTCCAGCAGCACATAAGCCTCCGGCCCCAAACTTCTGCTGTCAATTCTTTATTAGTTACGGATATAACTTTTGTTGTGAAAGTGCAAATTTCGTCGATTGGTCTAAGTTACCATATTAAAATGTGAGAGAAGAAGCCCCCCTAATACCTTATTTATATAAAAGTCTTTCCATATCTCTTTCAATCCCCAGACTTGACAAAACTTATCATCTGAGAAATAGAATTGAATAAGCCAAATTTGGCAAACAAGGGAAAGGAAATTGTTCCTTACTGCCCCCTACCTGCACAGCACTTCTACCACAGGTTATTCGATATCGGAATCTCGACATGAGCAATTTCCATTTCCGTCTTTGGACCTGAGCCCTTGCTGCTAGAGCAAAACCTGAGGCAGGCTGAGCAAGTGAGCCAAGGAGGTGAGCCCACGGTGGCAGGGGTTCTGTCAGGGCCGATTCTGGATCCCTGTTCGCAAGAGCCGCACCAGACTTACCGAACTCGACTTCAACGTATGCAAGCACATACCGATCTGTCAAGCACACATTCAACTCTTGTCTGCCACAAGACGTTGTACTCTTTTCCCAAACGGCTAATAGCCTTGTTGAATGCATGGATCATCCCGTTGTACATGATGCTGCGATCTTTGTAGGTTCCCATGCAAGGTACCAAATCTCGACTGCAACTGAAAATAGCTTGCAACCTCACAACAATCCTCAGACTGATCAATCCTTCGCAAATTCTTCCTTTCAACGTCTTCGATTTTGAACATGAATGGCGCTACTCCAGGAATTGGACCGGTACCTTCCGGCCTTGGGGATCCGGCGAACGTCCCAGCAGACGTCCCAGCAAAAGAAGCGTCGGCATCAAAAGCACTCACCCTTCCACTTCTCCAGGGCAGAACGACATTAACTGAGGCTCTTGAAGAGGAGGAGAATATGCTCTTCCGCTTGGCATATCCCAGCCAACGCTTTGAATTCTTTCTTTGGATCTTACAACACCGCAAAGACTTCGAAGCTATCGTATCGTACCATCTCTCCTTAGCCACCAACGAGATTTGTCGATTCGGAGAAGTCGGAGAATGGAAACACGGCAGTTTTAACGTTTGTATACCGATATACATTGATAATTGGAGCGGGTCTCCAAGGAAAAGAGTACTGCTTAGGGTGCCACTGCCCTATAAAGTGGGAGAATCGGCATATCCTGGTAACGCGAACGAGAAACTACGCACCGAAGCTGCTACTTTTGTTTGGATTGAGGATAATTGCCCCGATGTCCCAATACCTCACTTATGGGGTTTTGGATTTCCAGGCGGTCAGAGTGTATAAATCCTCTTTGTAGTATTTCGACTTAATTATTAGAATATATACTAATCTAGACAGTTTATAAGGCCCGAAAACGCACCTTTTAGCACGAGAATGATCTGGCATCTTCGACGTGCCATATTATCGTTCTTAGGATCTCCCCTTCCTTGTCGATATATAAGCTACAGCCGTCCAAACATTCTGGAGCATGGATATTTGATTATGGACTACATCGAGACATCAGATGCGGAGATGCTTTCTGAGACTTGGACCAACCTTTGTCAAAGTCAAGACCTGAGGGTCAACCTCTTCCGGGATCTATCTCGCATCATCCTTTCCTTGAGTCAGTTGCCTCTGCCTCGCATCGGGTCCTGGACAATAGACGAACGAGGTGTCTTAACGCTAGCAAATCGTCCATTGATTCATCAATTTCAGTCCCTGGAAAATGAAGACATTCCGACCAATATAGCGAGGACTCTTACCTATACGACTGCAGATGCATACTATATTGATCTCCTGGCGTGTCATGATAATCGCATACGAAACCAACCAAACTCTATAGTCGACGAAAAAGACGGCCGCGCACAGATGGCGAATCTATTTACAATGCGAGGACTTCTTCCCCACTTCACAAGTCGCGACCTTCGATATGGACCATTTGTGTTCAATCTCACCGATCTGCATGGAAGCAATATTTTTGTTGATTGTGATTGGCACATCAAATATATCATCGATCTCGAGTGGGCATGCTCGCTTCCTATAGAGATGCTGACTCCTCCGTATTGGATTACCAACCGCGCGATAGATGAGCTTGAAGGTGACGAGCTTCAAACATTCGAGAAGGCATACCAAGATTTCATGGATATATTCGAAGAAGAGGAGAAAAATTTCTTTCCCACTTATGGTAGTGCTACATACCGCACAGATATCATAAGGAAAGGTTGGAAAATTGGAAATTTCTGGTATTTCCACGCACTAAAAAGCCCCAAAGGATTGTTCAACCTTTTCCGGCAACATGTACAGCCAATATTTGAATCGCGACGTGATAATTTCACGCCACATATTGACGAGTTTACACAGATTGTATCGCCCTATTGGGCTTCTGATGCGCGAGAGGCTATCGTGGCAAAACTTGCGGACAGAACGAAGTATGAGCAAAAGTTGCGAGAATTGTTTGAGAAGGGTAGGCCAGTCCAATAACGAACCCTCAGCCTAAATGCGCGATCCGAATGATCAAAATGATTTTGATAGAGTGAATATCGGATTCAATGGAACGCTACAATGATAATTTGGTAGACAGGGTCCTTTTAGATATCATTCATAAGATATATTTCCCTTTTTTATCACCTAAGAGGACATAGCCTGGGAATTCATCCTGTCCATACCGATATCTTTTCATGGTAACCATCAATACGAGGGATTCATCAATTGGACTATTCCCTTTCTCCTATTTATTCCCTCGTTCTTCGGTTTTTTTTCCCTCCATTTATACAGAAGCTCCTTAGAAGTCGAGAGAAGGTTTTCCCAGGTCTCTTAATATACTTCGAGCCTCAGGCCTGAGGCATTTGAGAGTTGTCTTGTTGTTCAGGGCCGTGTTTTACGAAGGACCTTCTGTTGTTGATGGGTTGTCTTCTGTCTTGTATCTCCGTTCCGTCTAAGAGATCCACTTTCCTGTCAATTTGTGGAGTGTTCTTGGAAGTTACAGGTACTATATCCTAGGGCCGCATGGGAACCTCAACGAGCCTCCCGTTCCTGGGCCTATAGCTCAGGCCGAGGCCGAGACGAAGCTTGCGATGGAAGGGGAGATTGCAATGGGAGCTGCTGTGATAAGGGAAGAGACTCTGATGGCGCCAGAGGCGCCAACCGCTCTTATGGGTGATGAGCGGCACGGCGACGAGGAGTGCGAACCCTGATTTAATAGAGGAAGTTGCCCTGATCGTTGTGGATATTCCCCTGCTTTCAAGTATGGGCCTTGGATCTCAGTGGCAAGGCAGGAGGGGTGGCAGCAAATCAAGTTCCAATTCCCTTTATTCTGTTCTACATATTATATTTAGTAGGAAGGGTAGAAAGGATCCTACACGAGTTAATGATAGACAAAGGCAAGACTGCAGCCACCGCCTGGAAGGTTTCTGCACTGTGATCTGCGGGCCGGCCCGTTGAGATCACGGCTTCCGGCTGATCGGGCTGCCGATCCCTGAGGCTGGGGAGTTGGATTGGAGACCCGAGTACAATTATTGGACACTAGCACAGGCTAGATCACGGCTGTCAATACCTTCGAAGTCACGGATTTAACTTTCGCTGCGAAAGTACGGATTTTCGTCGATTTTGGTTATGGCAAATCGAATACAGCTAATTCTGTGGAAAGAAAGAAAACAGACACGCAGAGAGAAAATAGATCGGGGAGATCCAAAATAGGGGCAATCAAGCTTGTGCAGCACAATAGAATGAGTCCTGTCGTTCAATTGTTCTTTTTTATATTTTTGATATATTTTTTTGGACTAAAGTATGGTGGGGATAAGGGGGCTTTATATATCCATAGATTTACAGGGCACAATAGTGAAGGAAAGAAAGGAAAGTGCTAGCTAGAGGCGGTGGGGGTCAAGGTGAGAGTTGTGGATGAGAAAAAAGGGGGGATGCAATTTTTTAAAAATAACAAATAAAAATAAAAATTCCAATTCAAGAACCTAAAAGAGATCAATTTGGATGGAGACGAAGCTCTGCAAGGTAGATTGGGGGGATTGATTTCATTCCTAGGTGCTGTTCTGATCTATGGCAGGTTCGGGCTTAAATAAGTTGCTCTAAATTCACTCTGAATGCCCTCGCATGTGATGTGCTTTCTCAGATGGTCTAGGTTGTTAATGCTAAAATAAAGTCATACAAGATGAATCGAATGCAAAAGGAGTTGTAACTTCCTGTGCGCCCCTTCTTTTTTTTTTTTTGTCCCAATCTAATTTTCGTCACGATTCCAACTGTCATAGCGAACATAAAAAAAATTCATCGCCTCTATTTCTGAATGCAAAAGTAATCAATATACAATCAATACATTAACTACAAAGTAAACATAGAACAGAGAAGGGAATGAAGTTAAAGAAGCAGAGACTGCTGATGTCACTTTATATTACAGGGGAAATGTGTTTAAAGAATGCTGGAGTAGAGGGAGCAGTTAATTCAATGTCAGGGTATAGTTGGTAAATGAGACTTGTTGGGTTGAGGAACGAAAATTCAGCGCTCCCTTTCAAATTTTCGTGAAAGATGGACTGAAGCCTGGTCATAATAAGATAAATTTGTTTGACTGTCCATATTCATGTCCAAAATCTGTATGTATGCCATCTATGTTATTTACAAATACCCAAATGCCCAAATGCCCAAATGCCCAAATGCAGATCTACAGTCCTATGCTTCATGATCATGCTTATGTCCTATATCCCATATCATAAAAAACGGTATCATCAATATTCAGAAGCAAAATTTCAGAATGCAACAAAAAAAACTAGTTAAGATAATCAGTGCTAAAGTTGCGTGAGAAAGACGACGAATATCAGCAGCATTTGTCTTGGTAGGTGTCGGCTGAGGTTGAGTCTCTGTCGCAGGAAGAGTTCTGCTTGAAACTGATGTAGAGATATCGCTTGCGTGCAATGGAGGAACTGCAATTTCCACCAAAAGGTTTTGAATAACTTCCAGAGCACTCATTTGTTGACCGGGACCAACACTGCCATCGAAGCCACCCACATACCATTTCTGCCCACAAGTATGCGAGTCATCGCCTCCTGAACAAGCTTGTGCAGCTGCACTAGCAGAAGTACTGAGGTAGGTATAGATAGTATCGGCAGTAAAAGGAGCAAGTTGACTTGTGGCTCCCATAAAGCGAGCAAGGTACGCTTTAAAGGAATACTGGTCATTATCACAACGATCCACAGTCTCGCAAGCATTCTCATACATGATGTTTGTGCTGTTATCGAATGGAGAGAAGAACCTGCTCACTGCATCGAGGAAACCTTGAGTGCGAGTGTACCAGAGTTGTGACCCTGTATAATTATACATTACGGCAGCACCATACAAGAAAATAGCACCGTTGTAAGTCCAAGTGTAAGGAGTAGGTTCCGTACAATTTGCCTCAATTCCAGCTCCATCTATAACGATATAGTTGTTATCAACAAATCCTATGGCTGTGCTCCAATCATATACTTTATTAGCCCAGTCGAGATATGTTTGATTGCCAGTGAACCTTGCAAGGCGTGCCGAAAGCTGGAAAAATGCCCCATTCGAGACGGAATTCTTGTAATTCCAACCATCGTTGAAGGTGTAAATCTGCCATCTCAGCCCCCCAGCACAATTTGCGGTATCCCAACGCGCAACTTGCGTATTCCAGAGATTTTCGGTCATCTCAAGCCAGGTATATCCAACATTTGGTTCTGGATACGCTTTTTCGGCCGCAGACATGGTTGCAAACCCCCAGAAAGCTTGATCATCGTTTCCCTCATCCTTTTGTTGGGCCGCGAGCATATAATCGAAATTTGGCCCAACCTGAGATTCGAGAGCTTGCGTGGTTACTTCGTTGTATGTTGGATCGCCCGTAAGATGGTAATAATCTAACATTGTTCCCCATAACGCTCCAGCTTCCCACCAGTAATAAGGAGCTGGCAGAACTCCAATTGTCGTTGACGTATTGGTAATATTGCCAGTGTACCATTTCATCAGGTCGTATGCGACGGTACTGGCTACCTGCTTAATTGCAGCTGGATTCAGTGGTTAGTAAAGAATAGAAGGGCCTCTGGAAGACTTTTACTTTGATTGGTGACATCCAGACTTAATGCCATAGTGAAAGGTGCATTCACTGCTGCCAGCGCGGCGAGATTCCTCAACATCTTCTTTGTGTTGGTTCTTGTCATCGTTGGAAGGTCATAATCTTTTCGAAACTCAGAAGTCGAACGAGGGATGTGAAATATATTTCAATGAAGGAGCGGTTCATCTGAAGATTTCCTAATCAAGCGGCAAAAAAAATGAATGGATATCCGGGGGATCTTGACGTTTCGTTATCTCCCCAATAAAATGAGTTCCGGTCGAGCTTTCGAAACATGCAATCAAGGGTCCTCGTATTCCGGAAGTATATGACTGGCCGGGTGTTTTCAGACCTAGGCAGGCTCCATGAAGGTCGTGTTTCGGAAGAAAATCCATCGTGATTGGAGAGTTCATGAGGCAGTTACCAACAGGAGGAAGAAAGGAACAAAAAGGGGATTCTGGTGGTGGATGGTGAAAGCATATTGATCCTGCAAACACAGGACTGCTCACAGTACTCTACACCGCAAAGGTGGTAGGCATATCGCTGCCCATCGAGTTCGTATCAATGCCTGCGCAGCTCAGAAAACGTGCAGCAGTATTGGCCCCTGTCCAGCCAACGAGAAATCATGGTTGATTATTGAACATTGATTTGTTATCTTTGAGAACGAACGGATGAGATTGGAATACGAGTTAACCTTGCGCTCCACAGCCTGAGGCTGCAACTCTATATATTTACTTTCTTGTGGACAACAACAGCTCCAGCACCAGATCCAGCACCAGATATCGACAAAGTACAAAGTATCTCTCAACTCTGATTAGTTGGCAGCAATAACGAAGTTAACGGCGACACCTACTTGTGACTCACAAGTGATGAAACCCCTTGCACTGATGTTCTGAGGAGCGTGGAGAGTTTAAAGTACAGGATGAAATAACGACCTCAGACCTTTTTTTTTTCCTATCCTCGGAAGTCTCCGTGACACCGTGTTCGCTTTTTCCCTTGTTCTTGAGTCTCCATTCTGGCGTTGTCTGCACACTGAGGTTGTATGGAGACGAGTCTCGTTGCTTTCCTGCCCTGTACTGCCGAGATCGAGTTCCCCTAAATAATGCATTCTTGCCCTGCACTACCAAGATTGAATTCCCCTAGAACTTTCTTTGTTCGATGTATTGGTCGAGTTTTCATAAAACATCTTTGGCTTCCAAAGCCAAGACCCAAAACCAAGACCAAGACCAAATCAAAACCAAATTCCGGATCAAACAAAATCATATCAAAATTAAATCCCAAACCAAAACCACGACTAAATCCGACCCAAATTCCAAATCAAAATCAAGGACAAGACCAAGTTCCAAACCAAAAATAAGGCAAAAACCATTGTAGTTGCTCCTTTCCCTTGAACCTTCAAACGAAGGCTATAGAACAATCTTTGCTTTCTTTTCTTTACCCTTCTTTCTCTCAAAATTCTGGTTTTGTCTTAATGCTATTTGTTTGGTTTTTTCTTTTGCTGCCGATCAATATAAATATCTATATCGAATTTCCAGAGAGTGAATTGAAGTCACGCGGGCACCTCCTATCTCAACATTGAACAATCTATATTTTCAATAATTTATTAGACTAACTCTAATTATATATCCATTATCCTAGCACTATGGCAAAAATAAAGCAAAAATGATAAATCGCCATTCTAGGACACAGTGCACAAAAGAAATTGACAACAACGCTTTTAAAATGCGCCAACTCAAGGACTTACTCGAGGATACAAACAAGGAGAGGTCGTAAGCTACTCCAACGCCTTCATAGCTTGATGATATCGAAGACGTATGGGATATATTAGATGGTGATCCAAGGGAAGCTAAAGGAGCAGAAGGTAGGACTCGTAGTTTAAATTAATATATCCTAAATGCTCCCACCATGGTTAACAGGGCTACGAAAAAATCCAAAAGAGTTGCACAGCACTGTGCCAATTCGGCATGTGCGATCTTGGCCCACGATTTTTCAGATCTTACTTACAGTGAACATAACCCCGACTTGTCTAAACTAGCTACAGGGCATCATTGTTTGGACCTTCGCCCAGGCAATGATAAGGAAGCTATCGAAGCTTCCCAAAATCCAGAAAAGCCCCCAACCGAAGCAACGATCTGTATTTTCTTCTTTTATATGCCTTCAACATCTAAGTGGGTCCTATCATATCGCCAACTCTCTGCTTCTTCGTATTGTGTTAATTAAAACATGAGACTAGACTTCCTATTGTGTAGACCATAAGTTCGGACAACAGGGTCAGAATCCAACTTCTGGTTTTCCATTTCAAATTGTTGAAAAGAAACGAGAAGGAACCTAACAGACATCTACTCTTGTGCAGGGAAAATAAAGCAAAGCTGGGGTGAGAACATGGCCGTGTATGGTGCACGTGATACATCCACGTGACGGGATACACACAGGAGTCTTCCATTGATCCATGTCTATCATCACCCATACCTCCTCCCTCCTTTCCTACAAGCGACAATCAGAATCAATTATGGATTATGAGTCGATTCATGGCCCAGGATTCTCAAATTTTTCATCTCCCTCTCCTCGTAAATTTCCCATAAACCATCAACTTCAAAGCTAACAATTCCAGATCGTTTGCCCACTGTTTCCGCCGCTCAGGCACTCCAGAATGTCAAGTCATCACCGACGCGATGCATTTCCACAGGGCTGAGCAACCTTGATAGTGTGCTACAGCATCAAGATCGAGCGGTCCCCGAAAATGAGGGCTTCCATGGTGGGATTTCGCGGGGGAAGGTTACGGAAGTCTATGGCCCTCCTGGTGTGGGGAAAACTGCTCTTGGGTGAGGGATTCGTGGATTTTCGTCGGATTCCGCTGACTGGAGTTTAGTATGCAGATTGCAGCGAGTGCGTTGAATGCTTCCGAAGGCGTTGTTTGGGTAGGTCAGTCGATTTTGGTATCTTGTCGTTTGTATACTCCACCGTTCATCCCTTTTCCACACCCCGAATATCTGCAACGATGAGACTTAAGTCCCTTAGGACAATGTATCTGCCATTACTTCGAAGAAGAGAACTTTCCTATTCCCATGTTGCCGTACTGCTGTCTCTCCTGCCATGAAAGATTATTATCCTTACCTTATTTTGAACTAACAGATTTCAGATGCATCACATCCTCTATCTGGACCTCGCTTCAGTCAAATCTTAATGTCTTTGCGTGAACAACTTCAGTCAAATGGCCAATCCTCCCCTCGACAACAAATACAAACGCTTCCAGAGCTTCTCAATAATCTCATGCACTTCTTCACCCCCTCACTCTCCCATCTCATCGCCTTACTATGTCATCCCACCATCGGGTTCCCACCAGCCAACACGAGTCTAATAATCATTGAATCACTCTCGACACTTATCAGTACTGGATTCCCCCGAACAGCAGCTTCGACATCCACTTCTAAGAAATCCGGTGGTAGGCTGAAAACCGCATCTCCTTTCGTATTATTGTCATGTAAAGTTAATAACCAACACAGCCAGAACACTGAATCCATCCGCTCGCAAAGGCCCAATCATTCAATACGTCATAAACGCTCTCCAAAAACTCGCCGCAACGCGCGATATCGCCATCGTTGTTACTAATCAATGTATGACTAAAATGCGCTCCGATTCTGGTGCGGCACTTGTTCCATCGATAAATTCACATGCCTGGGAGCAAGGACTCGGATGCAGAATATCGCTGTTCAGAGACTGGGGGTGGGAGGAAGAAGATGGTACAGTAGTAAGCGATGTGAGGTTGGTAGAGGTGCTGAAAACTGATGGAATTGTCGTTCCCGGTGGAAGACGGAAATTTCTTGCTTTCAATATTGACGAGGTATGCAAATATCTCTCCTTTCCCTTGATTTGGTTTTCGAATTTACGGATTACAGACTGGCCTGATACCACTCGTTCTGCCATCCCCCCAATCCCTTCCAAGCCTTTTCTCTCCAAATCTACCTCGCAACCCCCCTGCCAATACCCAAACTACGCCCGTTCTTTCCCAAAAACGCAAGATATCAGAAACAGATCTTGAGATCCCGGATAGTGAGGGTGAAGATGATGAAGATTATGGATGGGCGGAAGAGGATGAGGAGGATGTACCGCCTCCACCACCTCAATGGCAGGGAAGTGAAGATATCATGGTGCGTGGACCAGGAGACTTGGATGCTGAGGAAGAGGATGCCGAACAGGAGATTGATGAAGGAGAGGAAGGAGAGAAGAAGAAGGTTGTGGATGAAATTGGAGATAGTGAAGATGAATTAGCAGTATAATTTTATTTGGGGGTCTAGGTTTAGGGAGGAAGGGTACATCAAACACTTATTCATGACCAATATGTCTCTCTAACTGTCTTAACTTGTTTACAGGTTCGTGTTAGACTGGAGTCAGTATAGCCTGAATCATTGTGAACCTCCTAGAAGTCTATTAAATAAAACTAATTTATATTTCTTGATTTAAATTAATAATGAAATGTATTTGACAACAGTGGTTATATAGTTTAAAAATAAAATGGAATAACGAGGACTCTTCACAAAATTTATATCGATAATAGAAATTTCAACGTGATTTCGAATTCGATATACAATACCACAAAAGTCTTCTGCCAATACATATCTTATCTTCGATAGGATGGGGCTGCAACGGATAATATATATGGGAGATGAGGACGAATTGAAGCTAGATTCCACTTCATCTTTTCAACAAAGAAAGTCTCTAACTTCTCCCCTTACTTTTAGATACAATACATGTTCAGCTGTTGCAATAATAGCCGCACGTTGTTGGTAGCCCCTCCCCCCATTCCCCCCTCGATGCGGATTGTTAGGTCTGTGGATTAAGAAAAGGCCAATAGCACACCCCTTCCGCCCTAATACAAATTTTCTTATAAAATCGTCCCCTTGATCCAAGGCCCTTTATTGCCTACAGCTGTTGGTTTAGGGCTAAGGTGCTAAACAATCCGTAGGGTTCCGTGAATTGTTATAACTTCCCCCTTTTTTTTTCTTTCTTTTTTATTTTTTGGTTCTATCTAAAATGTGTTTTGAATGTTTTGGCGGAGATTTTTGAGGCAGCGGGCACTGCAAGCAAGCAAATCAGGGGCGATGCGCCATTAGACCTTGATCGGCTACTCGGAAAGTCGGCGACCAGCAGAAGTTCATCACCGGGACATCCCCATACAACTGGGCATTGTTCACCGGTACCAGTACCAACCATATCTATATTATTCACTAACTCTTGCTTCGCGACTGAAACCTTCCCCCTAAACACAACTCCAATCACGCCTCACAACTTCCTTAGGCAGTTTTCGCTACCTCAGTGCTCGTACCAATAGGAATTGGATAGATATGGACCCTTGGCCTCACGGCTTATGCGGCCCTGGGGTTTAAGTTATAGTGTCTGGTCATCATAATCCAGCTGGCCACTCAGATAGCGAGAAAAGGGGACTCCAAAGGGCACAGTACCTGGAACCAACCTCGGTCGATAATGTCGAGGTACTGCATGCATGCCCCTCCCCTCCTGGCAAATAGGCTAATGCGCTGATCATTAGGGCCCGCATAGCTTCCCAGCTCCTATGGGTGGGTATGGTAGAGAGTGCTCTGTTCAAGATGGCTACGGAGCAGCACTCTGAGATATCCGCGGGGCAAAGGCCCCATAGCTATAGGCCTTGAGGGCCTCCGGATCTTCTGGATCAGCGCGTCATGGACTCCTAGCGTCCCTATGAAGGGCCCCATCAGACTCCAGACCCTGCGCTCTGGACCCATCAGTTGTACCGGCACAGGGGTGTATATCTTACAGCATAAACTGTGCCAGGGAGAAGCACGATAACTATTGTTAGCCGTGCTACTTTAGGCAGGTATGAAGTATATCCCTCTCTCTTGCGGGGTTCCCCTACCGCGGTCTATATGATAGTCATAGTGACCTGCATAAATACCCTGGGAGTTCCAGAGGAAATATGTTTCCCCTTTTCTATCTCAATCACATTCCAATATGATGCGTACAATCCTACTCTCTCTGTTGGCCGTTGTGCCTTTGATCAATGCAATTGCTCTTCCTCCACACCATGAAGTTCATGAGAAACGAGATGTTTTGCCTTCGAGATGGACGAAAAGAGATCGCGTCGAATCGCATAAACTGCTGCCAATGCGAATCGGGTTGGCGCAGACAAATCTTGACAAAGGTTATGAGCATTTAATGGATGTGTGAGTTGCCTTGTCATTTATGCCAGAAAAAGAAGAAGAAAATTGAGAGGCTCAATACAGGTCCAACCCCGCCTCGCCCAACTTTGCAAAACACTGGACCTCAGACGAAGTCATTGAAGCTTTCCGACCATCTGAGGAGACAGAGAGAGAGGTCCGGGAATGGCTTGTCAAAGGTGGCATTCCAGACAAGAGAATCACGCACTCGGATAACAAGGGCTGGTTCGCTTTCTATGCCACTGCGGAGGAGGCTGAGAAGCTTCTATATACCGAATACCACGAATATGAGGATTCCGTGACGGGTGGAATCATGCCTGCATGCGAGGAATACCACGTTCCGAAACACATCAGGGAACATATTGACTACATCACCCCCGGAATCAAACTTCTGGCTCCTCCCCAATCTCATATTTCGAAAAAGCAAAGCGCTGCTGCCGCCGCGTTGGCCAAGAAAGATCTTTCCACCCGAAACTACCACAATTTACTTACCAAAACGAAAAAGTACACCAATTCCAGTGATTTGAGTACTTGTGACGTAGCTATCACGCCCGCCTGCGTAGCTGCACTCTACCACATTCCCCCCGGAAATTCCTCCAATCCAAACAACACTCTAGGAATTTTCGAGTCCGAATTGCAATTTTACTACCAGCCAGATCTCGATGATTTTTTCACCAATTTCACGAGTTATATTGCTAATGGTACTCATCCTATCGCGGCCAATATAGATGGTGGTATGCAATCGTCTGATGATCCTTATTATGCCGGTGGGGAGGTAGAACTAGATTTGATGCTTGCGTATCCGATTGTTTACCCGCAGAAAATCACGTTGTATCAGGTCGATGATTATATTGTGCAGGCAAACCAGAATGATACTTATACTTTTGGGTTTAATACTTTCCTCGATGCTTTGGATGGTGTAAATCTCTCTTACCCCAACCAAAGATTTCTTCTACTAACACAGATAGTCATACTGTACATTCTCCGCCTACAATGAAACAGGCAACGATCCCTATCTCGACCAGGTATATCCAGACCCACTCATTGGAGGCTGGGCTGGCCAGTTAATGTGCGGTACCTACGTGCCCACAAACGTGATTTCCCTCTCCTACGGCGGTCAAGAAGTCGATGTCCCAATCAACTATCAAAAGCGGCAATGTCTGGAGTATATGAAACTCGGGCTTCAAGGAGTGTCATTTCTCTTCGCGTCCGGGGACTCGGGAGTCTCTGGTAAGATTCCCTCCCCAGTATATAAACACGATCCTAATATATAAAGATTACCCCGCTCCAGCATCAATCGATGGGCCAACAGGCTGTATCGGCCCTGATCTCAATGTCTTTAACCCCACATGGCCCGGAACATGTCCCTATGTAACCAGCGTCGGCGCTACGAAAGTATATCCTGGATTCACAGTCTACGACAACGAGAGCGCCGTCTATGATCCAGCTGGCTTTCCCTACTCTGTAAATTATTCATCTGGCGGCGGATTCAGTAACATTTACCCTATTCCCGACTACCAACAAGCTCACGTCGCGGCCTTCTTCTCGGACCATAATCCGCCCTATCCTTATTATAGCGCTTTAACTAACGACACAGGCGATATTACACAATTACCTGATATTGCAGCTCTAGTGGGTACTTCTGGCGGTATTTATAACCGCATTGGTAGAGGTATCCCAGATGTGTCAGCTAATGGAGATAATATCGCTGTGTATGTTGGAGGGGAATTTGGATTATCGGGGGGGACATCGGCCAGTACGCCGATTTTCTCGTCAGTGATTACGAGGATTAATGAGGAGAGGATTAATGCTGGGAAGGGCCCGATTGGCTTCTTAAACCCGAGCTTGTATGCTAATCCGGGAATGTTGAATGACATTGTGAATGGTATGTCTTTTTCCTCTTCTCTATCTTATTGGAAGCAATCGGGGTGATTTGCTGATGAGATGATAGGAACGAATCCAGGATGTAACACTGTTGGGTTCTCTGCTGTCCCTGGGTAAGTTCTCCTAATCTAGTTTGGAAAGAAATGGACTAATGAAATATAGATGGGATCCAGTATCAGGTTTAGGTACCCCGAACTTCCCAAAGATGTTGGAGTATTACTTGGGATTACCATAATCTGAAAATATTTTATAAGAGAGAACGGTCAAATCGATGGTACATAGACCTTCAAAACTTTAAAGCAAAGAATTCATTCTGTATTGTTTAGTAGAAATATATAATGACTCCCAATTTTTTAAACCCTCTCAAATTTGAGAATCCATGAAATCTTCTCTACACGGCCGGAATCTCAGCCCCCCTAAATCTACTTCTCCCTTTCTCCACATATCCCTATCCTATGCCCAATACAGCAATCATTGACCCAGTCTATACTAACCAATAATCGCCAAAGCAAAAACAAGCTCAAATATTCCTAGCTTCCAATACATTACGTGGTAAACCACCAACATTTAACTTCTATATAAAATTAAAGATCCTAAAGTTAAACTAAACACCGTAATTGAATTTTTCTAACTCTATAGAAGGGGTCTTTTAGATCTATCAGTTTTATCTTTATAATAATTTCCTTTCCACATCCTTAAATCCTCCCTACTCACATTTGACACCTCTCATACCCCACTCACCGCGCCGCCTTTCCTCTCCCCTTCCTCTTCCCTTCCAAACCCCTATCCACCACCATTCCTGAACTCCAGTTTCCGGAGCAGTGCCAGACCCTAGTCATTCTACGTGCTTTAGAGCTTGAACGTATCTTAGGTCCAGGATTG
Organism: Chlorociboria aeruginascens; assembly: GCA_002276475.2. Taxonomy (NCBI): domain Eukaryota; kingdom Fungi; phylum Ascomycota; class Leotiomycetes; order Helotiales; family Chlorociboriaceae; genus Chlorociboria; species Chlorociboria aeruginascens. The sequence goes on along the minus strand of NCSK02000018.1, from coordinate 92,055 downwards.
GCATTGCCGGTTTAGAGTCAGTATAATGGCGTGTGATTATATCGCTATGGTAAGTATGTTTAAATCACGCTCTCAGAAACCGTTAATCAGTTCACAAATCACAAATCATCATAAAAACTCAGTTTGTTCATTCTCGAGCAAAGAAAAAGTGCTTCCATCCTCGCCCTCCTCCCCTCACCTCCCCTCTTTTTTCCCCCCTCGTCTCTATAATAAATCCGCCCCGCCCCCAGCAATACAAAGCTTCCCCGTCTCCACCACTCTCACCTGAAACAGCACCTTGTTCCCCTCCCTCCACATCTCCGTCCTCAGCGTCTGGCCCGGAAGAACCGTGCCCACGAACCTCACCTTGATATTTTTGAACCTGCCGTGCTTGGCGTAGATGTGTTTGCCCGCGATGCCAAAGAAGCAGAGGCCGTGCAGGATAGGGACGGGAAAGCCGCCCATCGAGGAGAACGAGGGGTCGACGTGCAGAGGGCTTTGGGAAATGCATTAGTCTGGGAATATATATGTGGATATAAATAAGTTCAAAGGGGGGGGGACAAACTTGTAGTCTCCAGAGAGACGGTATAGGACCGCTTGTTCCTCAATCGTCTTTTCTTCCGTAATGGCATCCGGGTCTCGTTTCGGCGGCTCGTTCAACGCCGTACTAGCACCTCTCTCCTCCCCCTTTCTCTGGCCACCAAACCCACCACTCTTCCTCACAAAGACCGTCGACTCATTATAGAAAATTTTCCTCCCGCTCTCTTTCTCCACAGTCACTGTGCCGCTTTTCAGTATGGCGGCCGAACCTTTATCAACGACTTCTAAGAGCTTGGGATAGGAGATCAATGTCCCCGAGGTGGGGATCGGGTAGGATAGGATCTCGAGGTATTGCTCCCCGTGTAGGAGAAGCATGGGGTTGAAATTCGGCATCAGGGAGGAGATTTCGTAAGGCGTGTTTGCGGAGAAGAAGGGGATGACGCCGAATGTGGGCAGGGCTTGAAATGAATCGTCTCCTTCGCTAGTTTTGACATCCAATTAGCAAAGCGATTCTGGTCGGAGTAGGGAAAGGTAAAGGGGGACATACAACACCAACGGCAAATCCGTCTTCTTAGCTCCAACCCCAAGATTATAAAGTATGACATCCCGCTCCTCATATGTGAATTCTGTCCCAGTACTCTCTAACTTTTTGGCTGCCGCAATATTATCTAGGATTTCCTGGTTGACTGCTGTTTTCTTGGGTGATTCACTTTTCTATTGAATGTAAAGAAAAATTAATAAAATTCTTCATTTACAACTACAGTACACAGAAATCTTTCTCTTTTCCCTTGGCTTTGTATTTGATAATTCAGAAAGGTTTAATCAAAATGAATCATACCTTGCCTGTACTCTTATTTTGAATATTCGCCATGATACTCTTCAATCCGTCTTGGCCGTCTTCAGGGTTATCCGCGCGTCCATCATCAAAATCGATGATGCGTGTCCAGTTCTTGAGGATCGCTTCAGGTGTGAGTTTCACATCAATGGGGAACCTGTGACCACCAGTTCGTTGCCAGCGTGTTCGGCCGACCCAACCACTACCAACTTCGAAGAGCCCTCCAGTGGGTGGTTTGGGGACTTTGTCGCTGCAGAGTGCAACGACTAGGGGTGCTATGTAATCGGGTTTGAAGGCTTGTACCATTTCCTCAGGCAAGATGGTTCGGGTCATGGCTGTACCAGCGTTGGGGGCGATAGTGTTCACGTAAATGTTGTACTTTGCACCTTCACGGGCAAGAGCTCGAGAGAAACCAAGAATACCACATTTCTATAATTATCAGGAGGGCAAAAAAGAAGAGGAGAGTAACTTACAGCAGCAGCATAGTTTGCTTGTCCAAAATTTCCGTAAATACCACTGGTGGATGTGGTGTTCACAACACGTCCGTATTTCTGTTTCAGGAAATATGGCCACGCTGCCTTGGTGACTTTATATGTACCTCTGAGATGGACGGAAATAACTTGGTCCCACATTTTGTCCTCCATATTGGTAAATGCCTTGTCCCGAAGGATACCAGCATTATTTATAACAATATCGATTCGTCCATATGCATCAATGGCAGCCTTAACAACAGCATCTCCATCTTCAGCTGAAGCTTTGACACCCACAGCTTTCCCACCAACTTTTTGAATTTCCTGAACAACATCGTCTGGATTCATCAGATCATTGACAACAACTGAGGCACCCAATTTGGCAAATGCTAAACAATAGCATCGACCAATACTGTAACGTCATCAGAATCAAGTCTTATTCCCAAGAGAATTTACTTACCCAGCACCACCACCAGTGACCAAAGCTACCTTTCCTGTGAAATCAAGAGTCTCACCCTTGTCATTCGGGCCCATCTTCATAGATTTCTCAAGCAGACCCATAAAATCCGCGACACCACTTGGATGCTCAGCATTCTTGAAATTGTTCACTTGATCCCATTTCTTCAAGATAGCACCAGGAGTATACGAATCATCTGCCTTTAAAAGAAGACCACTTGCTCTTTCCCATCTCAGCTTAGCAACATGACCGCCTCCAACTTCGAAGATGGATCCATTTTCTTCCTGGTCTTTATGTACAAGAACAGCAACTAGTGGAACGACCCAATCTGGCTTAAGGTTTTCGAGAATCTCGGGTGGCATAATGGTTTCTGTCATTCTGCTGGCAGCTACTTCAATTAGCTTCCATGTATTCCTCTAGAAGAGATTGGTTAACTGACCAATGGGAGCAATAACATTGGCATGGATATTATATTTCGCACCCTCTTTAGCCAGTGTCTCCGTGAAGCCCACCATAGCCAATTTAGCCGCCGAATAATTGGTCTGACCAAAACTACCAAACAAGCCCGCTGCCGAAGCCGTATTGATAACTCGGCCATACTTTTGTTTCCGGAAATATGGCCAAGCTGCTCTGGCGCATTTGTAAGAACCCTTAACGTGAACAGCGATAACCAAGTCCCAGTCTTGATCTCTCATATTCTTAAAACTAACGTCGCGGAGGATACCAGCGTTGTTGAGGAGCACATCGATACGTCCGTAGTTTTGGATGGCGGTTTCGATGATTCGATCACCATTCTCAACGCTGTCGTAGTTGGCTACGGCTTTTCCGCCTGCAGCTTTGATTTCATCGACTACCACATCTGCAGCCTATGTAAGATCAGCACTGTGCTCCCCGTCCGGCTCTGAATATGACAGTGTACCTTGGTGGAGTTGCCCTCTCCTTTGAAAGAACCCCCCAAGTCATTAACCACGACACTTGCACCTCGCGAAGCAAAAAAGAGTGCGTATGCTTTGCCCAGACCTATGTATCACAATCTCCGGGTTGGTGAACTATACTCTTGAAGGAGGGAGTCTTTAAACGTACCTCCGCCGGCACCCGTCACAACCACGACCTGGCCGTCATATCGTAGTTCCGACATATCGACTAATTCTCTCTTTCAATTCAGAACGGTTGCACAAATGATGGAGAACAGCAGAGTGTGCGAAGAGGAGGAATAAGTACAGCCTTCAGTACGTATACTCGTAGGTTGCTGATCATTCGGTTGGAATGCCTCGGCACTTCGGTTGGTGGAGGTGCATGACGAAGAAGCCACTTCCGCCTTTGCTGTGATCCCTACCTAGCTCTTCACATGCTCTTCTAACGTTGTGGATCTCACGTGCAATAGGGATTCTTTGTGCTGGTTTACCACTACAATGCTTGAAATCGTCTCCTATCGAACTTGTTTCCATGGATCGAGATCTGTGTGGAACAGGATTTTCACATGACAGCAGAGCTCCAAACCCTCTTTAAGCCCTGTCCATATGCACGTGTTGCGGGGCAATCTGAGGAAATCCCTGCCCTTCCTCTCGAATGTCCCGCCATGAGTGAGTCGGACAATGGCCCCCCAATTCCCACCATGACAACTCCTCCATCCGGAATAATCGATGACAAGACTCCCCACTGCATTCCCTTCATTCTCTCCCATCTCTCTTTGCGTCCCAATAAACCACTCTTCATCGGTCTCAACGGCATCCAAGGCTCTGGGAAGACCACGCTCGTTTCGAGTCTCTCCTTGGCTTTGAAGGAGAAGGGAATTGAGACCCTGGTTTGCAGTATTGATGATTTCTATTTGACAAGGCAGGACCAGCTGAGGTTGGCGCGGGAGAATGAAGGGAATAAATTAGTGCAGTTTAGGGGGGAACCCGGTTTGTCTTCCTTTATTTTCTTTGTGATAGTCACCGTGCATCATTCGTGTTCATAATGCAGAAGAATTAGAAAAGGAGTACTAATCAAAGAGAAAACAGGAACTCACGACCTCCCCCTCCTTTACTCGACTCTCACCTCCCTCCTCTCCAACAAACCCACCCGCATTCCCATCTACGATAAATCTCTACACTCCGGGCTCGGGGACAGAGCCCCCGCCTCTTCTTTTCCCCTCATAAACCCATCCTCCCCGCCCCTCTCCGCTGTAATCCTAGAAGGATGGTGCGTTGGATTCCGCCCCCTCCCTCCCTCCACCATCTCCACTCTCTACAAGCTTCCTTCGAAAACCTTCCATCAACATAAAATCGAAGATTTAATGTTTGTGAATGAGAATTTGAAGGGATATGACTTTGTGAACGAGATGATGGATCTGTTTATTCATATTGATGCGAGGGAGACCGAGTGGGTTTATGAATGGAGAAGGGAGCAGGAGGAGATGTTGAGGCGGGAAAAGGGGAGGGGGATGACTGAAGAGCAGGTGAAGATTTTTGTAGATGGGTATTATCCGGCTTATGAGTTGTTTGGGGAGGGGGTTAGGAGGGGAGTATTTGTGGAGAAAGGGGAAGAGGGGAAAGGGAGACAGTTGAGATTGGTTGTGGGTAGGGATAGGAGGGTTGAGAGTGTGAGTGTGATTTGAGAATTAATGCGAGATAATAGATGTGATTTCTGTGTAGGTGAGCTAGCTATTTGTACTGCAATGAATATACAAAGCAAGGGTATCTTAACTAAAAACGCCCATCTACCTATAACCTTGTCCTTCCTTGTTCTGTAAAACTCTTGCAATATATAAGCTAAGACCTTTAATACCACTCTACTTCTAGATCCAGCTAAGCTGATGTAGATCCTTTCATCCGTCCTTTCACTACGTCCTCCCCACTCTTCAGCATATCCTCCATCTCATTGTCAATAGCCGCCGTCTCTCCCCTAACTCCCTCCTCGTACTTCGCAACCTCATCCTCAAATTCTCTTACCAAATTCCTCTTCACAACTCTCGCCTCTTTCATCTTTTTAAAAACCTCTCCAAATCGACTCATGAACCATTCTCCCGCATCCTCCCATTCACGCATTGACATCTGTGCGAAGAATGCAATGAGCATTTCAGGATCGCCATTACTAAATGACTGATCCTTCCTCAGCAAAAATTCCATTTGCGCGGCCAGATTAGGTAGGGCGTTGAGCGGGTCTGTAGGGAGCGGATTTGGAGGTTTTATGGGTTGAATTTCGAAGGGTTGGGTTTTGAGCTCGTCGTAAGACATATTTTTAAGAGTTTCTGTGGAGTAATCGGCGTCGATGTTGTGGAGACCGGTTTCAAGTACTGTACCTTGAGATTGGCTGCCTCCAGATCTATTTTGTCGAGCAGGACTCGTGTGATTTGAACTAAAACCCTCTTCACTGTCGAAGTGGTTTCCGTGGTGTCTCTCATCCCTCTCAGGTTGCTGTTCTGGAGATGTTCGTAGTTCTGGTTCTGATCTTTCCTCCACAAGATCTGCTTGATATTTCTGTTGTGGTCGAATGCCCTTCGATGTAATATTTTCTCGAGGCTCTGTCGATCGACCACGTTTCCTAGGACCATTCTCTTGACTCAACCCCGGAGTACTCTTGTTCTGACGGTGTTGAGGTTCTTCAGAGAAGTCAGAACGCTTGAAGTTTCCACTCTTCGCAAAACGGCCACTGATACCAGATATTTGGGGGGATATTGACGGTTCGGAATAGTTAACATGGAGAGATTGGGTATGCTTGTTTCGATGAGACAATAGATTGTAAGGATCGGCAGTGTGAGCAAAGTTTAGATTGCCGTCTTGATCGGGAAGCTCAAGTTGTTGTTGTGGAAAACTTTGATCATCATCATACTCGTCCTCTCCATTCAAGTCATTCCTTTGTTGAATCTCATCTCCATTGTGACCAACAGTGACTTCACTCTCTGTCATATCAAAATCTGATTCAATTGTACTGCATTCAAAGATGCTCTTCTGTGCGGTGGCATATTCTACATGTGCGTATTGTGGATGAGATAACGTATTTCGACCGCCAGGAAGACTGTGCTGGTAACCGGAATTTGGAGCAGCGCTGGCCAATGGCTGAGGAGCACCATTCACACTGGCACTTGACTTCCTATTAGACACCCTCAAACTGTCACGAATCAGTTCACGATCTGGGCGGTTGATCTGTCGTTGAGGAGACGCGTGTTTGCCCCCATGAATGTATCCCTGGAGATTTTGCATTGTAGAAATGATTATTTCCTAGCCGATTGAGTTATTTGGGGTTTCTACTGGGCTTCTTCAAGTCGTTGGCGGATGGACCAAAATGTCGAGCGTTGGAGATTCTGAGGTGCAAATTCCCATTTCAACGCGAGGTCAAATCACGTATGCACGTGACTCGAAACCACCTAAAATATATATTCGCTCACGATAATGATCAAGGGGTAAGGATGAGATCCCACTGAAATAAGAAATGCCTCGAAAAATAGTTCAAAAATTTCCCCTTTATTACCTCATCTTATTTACTCATATAGCGCTTTCTATTATAGGAAGTGCGGCTATTCTATATCTCGCAAACGCTCCATAGGGTCTTACCAGCTAACCCAGGCCATCGTCAATGGTGTGTCCAGATCGACCATATTCAAGGCCAAAATGCTGTCTGGAAGTGGAAGCCTCACTCCTAGATTATAGTATGCTATTTTTCATTAACCTCTAAAAAGATACTTAGAAACTGATCGACCTATTAGCGTTCTCATCAAGACAGGACCTCAGGAGAGAAAGAAGTTCCTCAAGCAAGAGTATGACAATCACCGCAGACCTGCTATTGATTCGTCGCCTTTCTTCGGGGGTTGTGCGATAGCATTGAGAAATCATAAGGATCTTGAGGATGACACAAGGAATGACCCACCGTGCCTAGTTCTTCCATCATTGGATCACACCCTTCAAGATCTTTCTGTCAAAGATCAGCAAGAAAGCAGCGCATTATATATAAAGCCATCTTCGAGACTGGCCTAGAGGTTTAGTCTCTGCAATATGAGATTACTTTCCAGTTTACTGATCAGGTACAGACCTTAAGCCCGACAACATTCTCATTTCCAACATTGATAACCCGAGACCTGTGGCCAGGATAGGAGATATGGGGTCAAGTATGCATATGCCCGATTTTCATGGTATCCGACGGTTTCAATCAATGGCAGGCTCAACCATATGCTATGCGCGCACCAGAGGTTTCGCAAGGATACGGATGCACCCATCTTTCTGATGTTTGGGCCTTTGCCGCCACCCTGCTTGTCTGGATCCTTTGGTGCATGGCAAAGCTTATGGGACTGTTCCCTAGATGGATAGGTTTTCCGACAACTTCACGAAAGAATGAAACGCCAGCAATTGCTGCAAAAAGCATTTTGGATGCGAAATATATATAAAAAGTATTTCCGTTGGATGATGAAGTGCGAGCCATGGACATTTCGAGAGAAGTTGTCTAATTTTCTCCGGTATCTTTCGGTCCCCAATCCTGAAAACAGACCTAAGGCGGTAGAAGCATTAACATCACCGGATTTTAGGCCGTAATGGAAAGGCAGCAGGCTTTGGAAATCTGTAGGATAAGTATACAGAGATGATTCTGGGGTCATTCATTAAACAACGCATTTATCACTTGAATATAGCTTTGTAGTATCTCAGTTCAACGCCCTTATTGTTTCGAGAACTGCTGAAGCATCTCTGCATGCTTATTTAGTCAAGAGTCATTCCTAATTCTAGCAATTACTCTACCGTAATTTTGCCTTTTCTTTTGAGAGGGTTTTCAATATTTCTAACCTTATTGTAAATTATATGACCACATAGCCGAATAGGTAAGCGTCACCAAAACTAGCGAAATCTGATTACAACAACTATTGTACAACAATCACGCTCCAGGCACAGCAAAGCTGGAAATCACTTCCACGTTTTCTCAGTACTTCCATGTCCATCTACACAATCGCCATCTATCCATTACTTTTAGCTGTTTCTCGAATACACATCATCAACTCCCTTCTGATATTTTTGCAGGATGAGTTTTCGGTTTAATTTTTGGGCGGATGTTGTTAAGCCCTGATATGATTAGCTTTGTTTTGAGTATGGTACGAGAACTTACATTTTGAGGATTCCATTCTTCATCGGCCAATACTACGCCTTCAATGATCTCAATACCGGAAAGGCCACCTGCTCTTCCGACCTGTTGTAACTCCTTCAAAACAGTATCTTGGACTTTCTTATTGTGCACTAGAACCTCCATTCCACTTCCTTCAACACCAATCTTCTCCGCAAGCTTCTTCAGAGCCGGTTCAGCTGGCACAATGATTGCAATTGGTCTCGTGCGTTGTTGGTCAGCATAGACGCAAATGTTAGCAACAACTGTTGCTGATCGGTAGATGGATTCAAGCTTCTCCAATGCAATGTATTCTCCATTCAATGTCTTGACCAAGTTCTTCTTTCGGTCGATGATCTTAAGGTGACCATTCTTATCCCATTCTCCGATATCACCAGTCTTGAACCATCCATCTGGTGATAGTGCTTCTGCCGTTTCCTTTTCATTGTCCCAATAACCTTCCATGACCGTTGGGCCCCTAATCCAGACTTCTCCTTGGGGATTTGGTTTGTTGGTTGCATGATAACCAGCATCTGGGAAATCAACTAGCTTAATCTCAATGGACCCAGGAATATCACCATGCGCTTCATCAGTCCATTCCAATGGATCCATAAGCGCACCCATTGCAGTAGTCTCAGTCAACCCATAGCCATTGATCATAGGTGTGATAGCCATAGAAATAAAACGTTGAGTATCTTTTGCGATTGGTCCGCCACCATTCAAGCAAAGTCTTAATTTCCCACCAGTAGCTTCCTTGACCTTTTTGAACACCACTGCGTCGAGAATTACTGCGCCAGGTAGTCCATATTCCATCATTTTACTCTTTGCCCAAAGTGAACCCCAGAATAAGTTCTTCACAACAAAGCTGCCTTGATTGACTTTCGCAAGAATTCCTTTCTTGACGGTCTCCCATACTGCAGGAACCCCAACAAGTACAGTTGGCTGGAATTCGCGAATATCTCCCTTGCAGTTTTTGACAGACCCATCAGATAAAGTCTTGGGGTTTCCGTAACCCATAGTTCCACCCCAGTATAGACAGGCATTTTCGAAGACAAATTCGAGAATATGCGCGAGAGGCAAGTACGTCAAGAGACCGTCACCTGGACCGAGATAGGGCTCAACAATAACATTGACACCAGCAACTAGCATTGTTAGCTTATCTTATCGGTAAATGGCCGCAATATGACTTACCAGCTGCAACGACAGCTTTATGTCTGATAGGCACCCCCTTTGGAGGACCAGTAGAACCCGAAGTATACATAATACAGCATAGATCTTCTGCACTTGGCGGCACTGGATCGACTGGGTTCTCTTCTCCAAGCTTTCGGAGCTCCTCGAAACTCAGGATCGTGAGATGATCGTGAGCCTTCTTAAGGTTGTCGATATTCACTTGCTTGACCTCATTCTGGCTGTTCCAAATCACATACTTGATCTCAGTCGCTTCCTTAAGGGGATTCGTGAGGGTCGGCAAGAGGTGTGGATCTAAGAAAACTGCTTTTGCTTTGGTTGCAACCATGGAGTGTTTCAACCCTTCCTCACCAAGAGTGTCATAAGCGGTCACAATGGGCATCGATTGAGATGCAGCAGCGTGTGCAGATACCAACCAGTGGGCGCTAGTGGCAGCAAAAATGTGTACTCGATCATCCTTTTTTAGACCCAACTTTCTGTAACCTGCGCCAATTTGTAGAGCCAATTTCTCGTAGTCGTGGAAGCTCGTGTATTCGTAACCACTTAGCTCAAAATATGTCCATTTCTTGTCAACCTCTTCTTCCTTGCCATCGACGATTTTCTTGATCTTCTTCACCTCCTGATGTGTTTTGATGAGCTTGCGACTACCAACAGCCTTTGCATTGCCATATTTGTCCGAGCTTCGCTTGACGATGTCCCAGACTGTGGCAACCCCTTCGGCAGGTTGGACATGGAGGTTTTCGGCGGTCGAAGGATGTCGCCTTGGGATGGTCTCGCCCTCTACAGGCTCATACCCGGGCACATCAACACTGAAAGGAGGTTTCTTGACGATCCGTGGTTGGGGGGTAATGTGTTTGAGAGAAGCCATCTCGATGTTTACAAGACAAGACAAGACAGCTAGCTCCCTTTAGAGTAGTTATTGATAGTGTCGAAGAATTCCAAGGGTTGGCTGATGGAGCTGCGTAACCTTCACCGGTCCTGGTGTTGTGACGTTGAAGATCCACGGGTCGTAGACGTATTTCCTAGCTTCCCTGATGTTGGGTTTTGTTTTGTTGAGGCGGCGTCGCCAAAAACTGGGGAAGGGACGATGACGCTAGCTTGCTTGGAGCTCCGTGAGGGCTGACTCCACCTGATAAATACTAATGATGCTAAAATGATCCTAAATAAACACTATTGAATGCTGCGCCACAGTCTAGGTATTTACAGTACTATTTTGAATTTGGGTCTTAGCTCCCTGGCTCTGTTCAAAATCAACACGTGTGCTCAACGAATGATCGAGAGGCAATAAGAGGAGTGATCGAATTGCGCTTACACGTACACGTAGATATGCTTCCTCGTGCCCAATATTCTGCTAACACTCGTGTCAGCTGTTGCCGTCTTGTTTCTGCGAATAGACATCTTCCAGGTCTTACATTCTGCCACCTGTCAGGGCCTATGAGTATCAACGCTTTGCTGGACCTCCTAGGTCCTGAAGTTGACGACCCAGAAGAAGGTTGTGCTTTTCTTTATTATGTGTTTTCAGAGGCTAAGTATGGTCCAGAATCATTTCTGCTATTCTCACAATCGATTCCTTCCCAAGATCTTGGCTTCATTAATTCGAAAGCTAAAGTTCTGGAATTGTCCATTGGTCATCGAGATCTTGTTATTCATCAATCGCCAACAATATTATCATCTAATCGAGGTGGCGGAACTACTGGAGCGGGTAAGTCCCCTTTGGATTTTCTGACACCATGTTGAAAATGTAGTTGTCTGGAAAATCACACCCCTTTTTGCCACCTGGATCACGAGTCTATTCAAACATGATATTCTACCGTCAAACTCTACTGTTCTTGAGCTAGGATGCGGAATCGCCGGAATTATTGGTCTCGCACTAGCTCCATATGTCGAATCTTACGTTCTAACAGACCAAGAATATGTATCAAAGCTCGTAAAGCAGAATCTCCTTGATAATCAGCAAGACGCATCGGTATCTTCGAGTCGGGGTCGAAAGAATACCGCAAAGTCTAATCGAGGTTATATTGCTTCTAATACCGCCAGCTCCATCAATGTCATTTTCAAGCCCTTGGACTGGGAAACAGACGAAGTTACGACTTCTCTAACCGCCTCCGAAATAACAAAGAGCTTTGATATTGTTATAGCTTGCGACTGTATTTATAATGATGCTCTCATTAAGCCACTAATCGATACATGCGTTGATGTGTGCCAGTTACGGCAATCAGATACGGAAAAGGAAAAACCTACTATTTGTATTGTTGCTCAACAACTCCGCTCTTCCGAAGTATTCGAAGAATGGCTCAAGTCTTTCCATGAATCGTTCCGAGTCTGGCGAGTTCCGGATGCTGAGTTGATCAGTGGACTGAAGGAGAATTCTGGGTTTGTTATCCATATTGGGATTTTGCGGTGAAGTGGGATTTAAACGCTGCCTCATTTCCAGCCACTGCTTTGCAGAGAGATAACCAAGTTTTCGTTGCTGAAGACGGTAGGCCTTAGGGTTTGAGGGATACTATTGAGTAATCTCTATTCTTTAGTTCGACTGGGGATTGCTAAATTGAATTTGGGTAGGGTTGCATGCCTATTCTCGGAGCTATTTCCGGGGCGCTTTCAGTAAACAATCTCCCCCGGCCCTTGCTATTTCAGTCATTCGAGACGACTACCAGGCAAAACAGCGAGTTTAATATTGAGATCGTATTGCGCATCTAAGAGAAAAGCGATTCTTTTCCAAACGGCGTTTTAATATTATGGGTTTTTGTTGCACATTTAGAGAATGCAATGATTCCTTTGCGTTGTGCTTTTAACAATATAATGAATTCCCCGAAATCTCATCTTAAGGCTGATAAATGCTACGAGGATGCAAAGTATTCAATATTCTATTTCGTGGGTTCTCGCTATGGGACGACTGTCAGATAGGAGCACCTAAACATCCCTCAATACACAAATTTCCCGTGATGTCCTTCCATCATCTCTCCAAGGGATCTTCGTTTCCATCTCCAAATACTCACAGATAGGTATCGAAATAGAAAGGTTCACTTCCACCCTTGTGTGCCCCTATTTATGCATTTTGGCTTCAGGAAAAGGGGCTCGTTTGTTTATTTTTTTTTATAGACAGTGTCTCCTGGCAAAGTACTCTAGTATTGATGACGAGAATTTTCGGTATTATAAAGCTATTAAGCAATCCTATGACCCTCGATAAGCCAAGGTTTGTCGATTTCAATGGGGTAAATAGAGAGAAAAGATGACAACGAGAATTTTCACACTAGGAGAGTGGTGACATGATATAAATCGGATTTTAGCCCTAGCAAAGTTGATTTGAGGCTTCAGATGTGGCCAGGAAGGCATTTCATTCACGTGCAGTAGGTAAAGAAACTTGGTCAGCAATGCAACTTCTGAATTATTCACTATATAGATGAAATTATATTTCGATGAGGACGACTCGCACCTTGCTTTAATGTTAGCGCACCAAAGCAAAACGCCAAAAATAGTAGACAAAAAATTTCCCAAAAGAACTTAATACTACTTATTACAGAATTAGCAAAACTCCAATCCGACCCCGAAACAATTAACGAGTAACTATTTTGAAGAATTAATCAAGACACGTGCCAGCCTTTTTCCGTCGAGGGAACTAGGCCAAGGGGAAATTAGGCTATTCACACGTGACTTTGCTCGCTAACCTTAGACACGAACGCGTCTCATAGGCGCGGCGCTTAACCATTGCAGATCAACCGCGACATGAATAGAATTAAATCTAAGGAGTATGATAATACTAGTACTACTAGTACTACATACAAATTCACTCTACATAGAGATCTAAGTACACGATGGTATCTACTCCTGTAAGCACGCGAAAACGTGGCAGGCCTCGACTCTCAGAACAGAACGAATCTTCTCCAGCCCCTGGAAAGACACCTCAATCGTCAATCAAGCGTCGAAAATTGAATACAGATGGCTCAGCATCTAAGAGTACCGAAGCACTTTCACCCATAAAAAAACTGGCAGGGCTTCTTTTTGGCCATTCCAATGAGAACGATAATGTGGTAACAGATCAGTTAGAAGAAGAAGAGGAGGGAGATATATATAATATGCCAATGACGGACGATGAGGAGGCAGAAGATGTCGGAGAGGGATCGAAATCTAGTGCAGGACGCAGGCGACCTGCATTAAAACTAATCCCAACGCCTACGGCTAAGGCAGAGACATCTACAACCTCTCTCCGACGTTCAGGAGGTAGAGTGCGAAAATCTGACGCATTGAAGAAGGCGAAGGCTATTTCAAAGGAGGCTGCCCGCAAAAGATTGAGTAATAAGAATGACATTGGGGAATCTGAATCGGATAATGCGGATGAAGTCAAAACGCCTACAAAACGAAAGAGTAATAATGCCAAACGAGACGTTATGGATGAGCTCGGGGGCGACGCCGAAGATGTGCCACAACCTGGAAAATCTAATCACGTAAAAGGGAAGAAGGTATTACATGCGACTGGGCTTGATTCGACGAAGGGAACTACGAAAGGGATTCTCACGCCTAGCAAAAAAAGGGGGGGCAGACCAAGAAAAAGTGTGGCATTCGAAGAACCGGATGAAGGATTAGATGAGATTGATTTGGGGTTTAAAGATGTCCCGAGTTCAGGAAAGAAAGCTTCTATCCCGACAAGCAATATGACATCCAAGTCAAGGAGTCCCAAAAGCATTCCAAAACCAGAAATGGAGAGAGAAGTCGATTCGGATGATAGTGATATAGCATGCAGCGTCTGCTCAGGACTCATCTCAGAGGAACCCAATGAGATCTTACTTTGTGAAAAATGCGATTTCTCTGTCCATCAAGACTGTTACGGGGTCCCCGAAGTCCCAGAAAATGAGTGGTTTTGTAGAGACTGTCAACCAGAAGCGGAGGAAGAAAATTATCTACAGCCAGCCCTCCAAAATGATGCCCCGATCTCCGAAATGACGGTTGAACTTCCAGACATCGAGGGATTTGCTCGTCATCTACGATGCATGCAACGACTATTATTAGACAGGTTGGCCGGCCAGAAGCATATAAAATTACGTGGACATGATGAAGAAATGCAAAAGGTTCGCCAGGTAGTTGAACAGACTGTCTTAGCTGGGGAGGGAAATTCAATGTTGGTTATAGGGGCCAGAGGGACTGGCAAGACGACTGTAAGAAGTTCAATATTCGCATTACGTTCTTGGCTGACTTTGCAAAGCTTGTTGAGTCAGTAATCTCCGAAATATCGGTAGATCATCAAGAAAAGTTCCATGTTGTTCGATTGAATGGATTCATACATACCGATGATAAATTAGCTTCTCGTGAAATCTGGCGACAGCTTGGTCGTGACATGGATATAGAAGATGATGGAAAGGTATGCTTAATTATGCGTCCATGGTAACAAGTACCTAACTGCCTTAGCCAAACTATGCCGATACTCTGGCTTCTCTTCTAGCACTTCTTTCTCATCCTTCTGAGATATCGGATGCTAAGGCTGGTCAAACTGCTAAATCCGTCATATTCGTTCTAGATGAATTTGATCTGTTTGCATCTCATCCTCGGCAGACTTTACTTTATAACCTTTTCGATATAGCACAAGCTAGGAAAGCCCCCATTGCAGTTCTTGGTCTCACGACACGGATTGACGTAGTTGAAAGCCTGGAAAAGCGAGTCAAAAGTCGCTTTAGTCATCGATATGTATACTTATCGCTACCCAAAAGTCTTCCAGCCTTCTGGGACGCCTGCAGAGAAGGTCTTATGGTTGACAAGGAAGAATTTAATGGAGATGTAGCCGGCCAAGACGACTTTCTCTTGTTTTGGCATTCTATGATAGAGGTAAAGCTCGAATTCCAAGAAATACCTTTAATCTTCACTGATAAATTATAGGACCTTTACAAGAAAGACATTACTTTCAAACACCATATCCAGTCGCACTTTTATCAATCGAAGTCAGTGCCTGCATTTTTCACCTCGTGTATTCTCCCAATTGCCAGCCTCTCGACCAAAAACTTCCCTCTTACTGGTCTTTTATTCAGTGCAGTATCCGTATTTCTCTCCGCACCAGATTCCAAACTCCACATTCTTCAAGGCCTGTCGGATTTGGAACTGGCCCTCTTGATAGCTGCGGCACGGCTTGATATTATCCTAGACACGGATACCTGCAACTTTGCCATGGCGTATGATGAGTATAGCACCCTCACTTCACGGCATAAAATCCAGACTTCCAGTACGGGGGTCACTGCTCTTGGCGGGAGTGCAAAAATATGGGGAGGAGACGTGGCATTAGGTGCATGGGAGAGGCTGGCCGAATATGAACTACTCGTTCCTACAACCATTGGTGGGAGTGGAGGACAAGCGGGTGGGATGGTAGGACGGATGTTCAAGGTTGATGTAGGGTTGGAGGAAATCCCTGGAAGTGTGGCCGGTCTAACCGGAGTAATGGCGAAGTGGTGTCGGGAAATTTAAAGATAATATCGGTCACGCCATTTATACGATGCTTGCAAGCTCAAAACATGTTCAATTGCGTTGGAACACGATCCTTGGGTCCTTTTCAGGATTTCCATAGTGCTGATTACCTACCATCAGCACTCGGCGTCCCCTCTTCAAGTGGGGCTTACAACAAAGGTCTAACAGACTTCAGTGTAAGTCACAATTAATATCATTTCGGGCAACCAACTAAGCCTCGGATAAGTGCATTGGAAGAGGGCGACCAGTCAGAGTCCAGTGGCTCGATCCATTGGCTAGGTTGTGGGAGCCGGGAAAGATGGATAGACCAGCATCCTAGTAAATAGTTACACAGTTCGAATGCACCTCATCAAAAATACATATATATCTCAGTAAGTAAGCATGCGGTTCGGGCATTTCATTCTTTTTCCCCTAATCAGAGTCCAATGTCAATTGCAGCATTCCCAGGTGACCAAGGTAGTGATACCCCAGAATGGTAGACGCCGACAAATAAAATATCTGAAGTCTATCTACTGGTAAGTAGCTAGTGACATATTGCATATATGTGGCTTCAGAATTTGTTTCGTCCGTTGGACTCGGCGAAGAGTCGCATTGCATGATGCGGTCAGCCTCACGTCTGAATTAATTCGTCTCTACTCGTGAAGCGGGGAAGGTCGGAATATCTTGTTATGCCTTCGGTTGCCTAGTTTACAACTAAACCATAGTTTCCCTTTAGAGATGACTCTATTTAGTTTTACAGCTTCTACTTCGATTACTTTGATTCATTGAACCCATTGAAGTCAATTCTAAAGGATGATGGAACGAATTGATGCTAAGGCCGTTGTAGAAACCGTCACCCATGTGTCAGGCTATGGCAATCAAGTCGCTCGTGTCTTCCACAACTATGGCTTGATCGCCGAGAAAGTTCCTCGTGGATTCGAGGGCGCTATTAATATTCTCGACGCTACAGTTACCACACTGAATCAAGTTCTCAGTCTCCTCAATGATGAGGTTAAGGATAGTGGCAAGAGGCTCTTCAGCGAAGAGTGTCTAGAATATGTTCAACTTCTTACGAAAGAATGTGCTATTTCTTTGTCCAAGGTTGAGCCGGCTATTCTAGAAGCATGCTTGGATCGAAAGGAACGGAGATTGAGGAAGAAGAGTTTGAAGGGGGGGAAGGAGGAATCTAAGGAACTTGATCTTATGGGATTGAAAATTGACGAAAAGACTTTCCTCGAGAAGGTTGAGAGTGCCAACTGGAATGTCGCGGCGGATGCTATTGAAGAGAGTATGGAGAGGCTGTATGACTTGCAGCTTCATTTGCTCTTAGTGTTCCAGGTGATTACTGTAGGTGTTTTGTCAAAAGATGTGTAAGTGGTATCTTCCATCAAATCAACAAATACTAACTTGAAACAGCTCATGTGGCAAAGTCGATATCAAAAGTATCGTCACCTACCACGAACGTATTAACCGCACAGCAAAACTAGTTGGCATTGCACCGAAGGCAAAACGAACTAGTCGATACGCACCTAATTTTTCCTCCAGCGAGTCTGATGTCTCTAGTGAGAGCGATTCGGATATCACCTCTGACTGCAAAGATAGCGTTAAAAGCAGCAAGTCGAAGAAGAGTCGAAGAGTCGTACCACTCCCTCCTAGTTTCATACCTCCTCCTGCACCAACTCCTCCTCGCTGTGTGCCGTCTCCTCGAGTGGTCATTGATTTGACTGAGGAGAATACAACCCTTCCAAATGTAAGTTTTTCGCCGAATTCGTTAAGCGTTCTAATGAACTTTAGATCAATCCGCCATCATACTCCGACAGCCATAAACCTCCAGTGTCTAACCTTGGCTCAGCTTCATCTACTATAGGAGCCAGTACTGTTTCTACACCACCGCCAAAATTAAGTCCGAGTCCCGTTTTCCTCGATGAGAAAATTCGTGATGCCAAGGAGAAACACAAAGAGAAGCCAGAAGAAAGAACGGTGGAAGTAAAGGACGAACCAAAGTAATTAACCATCTCTCTCCTTTGATGTAACATATTAATAATCATAGGCTTACCATTCCTGAAGCACGTCTATTCAACACAAACCACAACACCTTCGGATTCAAACTCAAGACTCTTTTCCGCAGCAAGGAGTCCCTGGCCGCGGAGATGAAAGAAGCTCTCTCAAATGCCGAATCATCACTCACCGCTTGGATCATTCAGGACCACTCTCTTCGCCTCGTGCCTCACTCTGCATTCCACGGGCTAGAATCAACACACATGCGCACAATCCTAACGCAGCTCAAGGACGATAGCTGGTACAAAACTTTCTCCGTCCTTCGAGACGAAGAACACGCTACACTCCACCGAGCTCTCCGTCCCTGGATCAATGGAAAGTGCCACCAGAGAGAAATCATCGTGCTCAAAGTTTTGCAGGAGAATAAGCTGAACGCATGGATGCGATTGATTACTAGTCTTGTTAAAGAATATGAGGTAGCTCTGCCTCAGCATGAAAATGGCCGTATCGTGCTCGCAATTCTAAAGGAACAACTCATCGGTGGAAAGCCCATCACAGATCAAATTCCCCATGTCCAACCTCCCAAGACTATTCCCGTCCCACCACCCGGGGACATTCGTCCACCGCCTCCCAGGTGTGCTCCTCCTGCTCCACTGGGCCTACGTCCTCCACCACTTCCCCCAGCTCCTCGTCCAAACCCGATCTCAGATCTGAACCAACCCCCCGCACGAGCAGTGCCCTACCCACCACCAACCAATATTACTTCTGTCCCAGGAGGCGGAATACGTGGGCCTGGGGCTGAATTCGCCGCACCAGGACCTAATATTCCACCTCGACCCGCTCCCCAACCATCAATCCATATTTCTGACACCACGTCCATCATCGAGCGCGATGCTGCACTCGCTCTAACAACATTCGCTGAATACACTATTCGTCCTTCACCAGAGCTTCCCTGGCCACCCCTACCTCCAGGAATCCCGAAATTCTGGACTCGATGCTCCATCATGCTCGAAAGCACGGAGAAACGTACCCTGCAACAGCGATTACAGTTCTACTGCTCCCGCGCCAATGTCATTGACATGAAGCTACGTCTTACGCTCGAGCAAGCCAATCAAGTGACGCGGCTCATGGACGAGATCAAGAGTCGGGAACAGGACGGTAGGTTTGAATGGTGCTGGGTGGAGATAAGTCTTTTTGATGATAAAGGGGTTGAGATGAGAGAGGCGATTAGGGCTGCTGAAGCGAGTGTGATTCATGTAGTTGCGAAAAGGGAATGTAGGAGTGGCTTTCGAGCGATAGAGGTGTATAATGCGATGATGAGAGCGAGACCGCAGCCGCCGGCTCAGCAGATGCCACAGCCGCTACCGATGCCGACCATTGTGAATATGCCGCCAAAGATGAGGGGGAAGAACGATAGTGACAGTGATTATGGGAGTGAGAGTGATAGTAGTGGGTGGAGTGGAGATGAAAGTGTGGGACGAGTGAGAAGGAGACTGAGAATTTATAAGGATAGAAGGAGGTGGGGAAGTGAGGATGAGGCGGATGAGAGGATTAAGTTGGATTTAGGATTGAAGAGAGGGGATGATGTTGTGAAGGCTCTGGTGGAACTTTGGACAGCGGATGAGGGGAGGGGAAGGGGGGAGAACGTTGTTCGATGATGTCGTTTTGCAAGGTAATGATTAGTGTATTTTTGGTTTACAATTCCTAGTATGTTTACCGTATAGCCATTTAATATGATGTAGTAACGATTCTATGACAATACAACGTGGTTCCTGCAGTTAATATCACACACTCTCTCTATTGTAAACCTGATTAATTAAACTGCCACGCTTCCCATAATAAAAACAGCTAATAAACTTTGGTTCCATTACTCCCTTGGCTCTTCTCAACCATTTCTATAGCATCTACGAACGCCCATACAATACACCATATACTGCACAACTGGCATTCTTTATGGCACTTCACACTCATATTTATTTCAGCATCCCAAAGACTAATGACAAATCCGTCGGCCAAGACCAAGTGCCACGTATTCCTTGGGGCATCTGGGCATTGAACTATTGAATTCCAGCTGGTTGGTTGAAATCATCTAATTCTCCTTCTGCATCTATGTCTTCGTGTCTGCAAAAGTTATATGCTTCATTTAATGAATAGTGGTTTCCGCCCGCATTTCCTTCGTTTCCATCTCCAGAGAACTCATATGCTCTTTGAGCAAACGGATTACATCCTATGAAATTAGGCATAGATATTCTCATGGCGAGGCTAGAATCTATGTCGGGCGAAAGGCTGGTATTTGTGAGTGTATTCTGCATGCTAGGACCTCCAGAGAGATTTGAAATGCCGGAAGCGAAATATTGCTGTCGTTGCGCCGACATATGACTATCCAACTTCGTAATTTGAGCTCGGACGCGTCCCGAGGCACCTACTTCGTGTTTGATTTCCGCTTCCAGATTGCACAGAAATTCATCCATTTTAGACCTTCCTGATGGTCAATGATTTTGGAATCTAGCACATGGGGAGTAACTTACAAAGCTTGTCGGACTTGTATATAAGCCAAGTCAGAAAGTGGACCTTCGATTATGGAATCGAGTAATGAACCTGTGCTGGCAACATGATACAGAAGAGGTGAAGACATGGCCCGTAAGACGAAGAAAGGAACTTGTGCGAAGCCGCCAAGTAGGTCTTGAGCTATAGCACATGTTTGATCAACTGTGGCATCTTCAGCCGTGGAGAGGATCATACGGAGGAGTTGTAGTGTAGCGGTAATATGGGCAGCTTGGAAACTGCACCTATCTCCTTCCCCAGCCCTCCCCATTGCTGAGTGCAGAGTGGCTTTCTTGAACTCTTCTGGCAGAGCTTCGTACATATGCATTACCTGGTTGAGAACTGCCTTCTCCGGTGGCACCTGACCCCTGTACATGTTTTGTGGTGACGATGCATCGCTGTGCCGAGAGCGTCGATGATGGAATTCATCCATAGCATGTTCGAGGACGCAGTAGAGTTGGGTTGTAAAATTCCATCCTTGAAGCCAAACAGGAGAAGAGCTTATCGAGCCTTTATTTTCATATCCTAGGTCCGAGAAGTTTTCATCGTCTATTTCAGTAGGGAATTTGACGTAGGATTGGGCTTCTCGGCATCGAATTACGCTTCCCCATACGATTGAAGAGTAAACTTCCAACGAGTACATGGACCAGAACTGTAAAAGCAACCATATCAGCACAGTGAAGAGTACCAGGTCCATAGAAAATGTTCTACTTACCAAACGTCTTCGTAACTCAATTTCCACAATGCTTCCTTGAGGCCAGTTTTTCTCGTCCTGAAAGTTATCTGCAGCAACAAGACTGAGATATAGTCCTAAGAACTTATGCATAATCTCCACGCGACCAACTTGAATGCCATAAAGCGCTAATAAGGAACAAGTCCTCATCCAATCCAGTCCTTTCATGGAATTCAAGTTTGATGGTACAACAGAGCTCGCTGCTCTATAGAATTTCTCCGGTAAAGGATCATCGAAATGGCCTGGGGCCCATCGACCTGGAAGTAAAGCACCATCTCTCGCTCGGGCAGAGGCAAGTGCACACATTGACATTACTTCTGCAAAGCAGGCATGATCTGAGAGGTACTCTCGACTTGTGATCCTACGCATGAAGCTTGGACGGTGGAAAATTGGAAATCTGAAGAGGGTTAGGTGATGTCAATAACATAAACCATGGATCAGAGTCATAGTTACATGGGATAGACGACTCGGAAGTATACCTCGACCAGGTCTCTAATCTTCTCCTCGTTCGCAAGAATCATGCTCCTGCATGGCGTCGGAATGATAAATTTATCCACCACATTAAAATTGCCATTTCCCTCAACACCATTCGTCAAGTCCAAGAGAAATTTAGTATTATGCCCTTTCTTGGGTCTTGTTCCAGTCTTGATCCCCCGTTTCTGGGCTGGTCGATAATAAGTACAACTGACACCGAAATCCGTGCAATTTTGGCAACTGGAGGCAGCTACTTCGCTGGGTTGGCATCTGATACTTCGTCTATGACAGAAATCACAGGCCCGAGAAACTCGACGGCGCTTTGGGCTTTTTGATACTGGGTTGGAAGGGGGATTTGGTGGTTGAGGAGAGAATAAAACGCGGCTCATGGTGAGGAAGAGCAGTATTCGAAAAATGTTTTGGAGAATGTCGATTTGCCCATAAATATGAAGTGTCCAGGTTGAGGCCCTAGGTACTTATAGTGTACCTATAGTGTAGACTAAGAGTAGATAGCTCTAGGGCAACAAGGTACCATGTGATGAAAATGGCAAGAACATTACAGCTCGCTCTCGTGTTCAAAACCAGTCGCCATCGCCATCTTCCCCAGTTCATCCGGCCTGCGCTTTCTCCTCTAGATAGGCCAAATCAGCTTCAACACGTCCATCGTCTCTTTCCCTCTTTTGTTTTCTTTCTTTCTTTCTTTCTTTCTTTCTTTCTTTCTTTCTTTCTTTCTTTCTTTCCTTCTTTCATACGTCAACATCCATCTAGGATGAATTATGTAATCGAAGTAGTCCCAACTGTCGAACTAATGGTAGTAATGAGATCATAGTGGCAGTGGTGCCGACTTATTATTTAGAGTGACGATGACAATAATGAACACGCTCAGTATTCATTATTTAAAAGTGAAAAAGAGAGTTTTGAATTTATATTTGACATTTACCATTTTCTCGCTAAATGTCTGTTTGTCGACCTTCGCAGGGATATATAAATAAAGTTCTGGTTATAACTGTAGAAGGATACAAGCTCTGTTGAGCCACCGAGCTGGTGGAGCTTAATAAGGTAGCTTAGTCAGCACGGTTGCCTTAGGTGCGCAGCTTTAGGTGCCCCCGGCGGGAGGACATATGTAACAATATTTTATTATTTTAGTCGTAAATAAAATTATATAAGAATCGATAATATTATAGTTCTTTATTGTTATCATATAACTTTTTAAATGCTGTATTAAATTAAAATCATTTTAGAATTTCATCCAAATGTATAATCCGAGACATCCGCGATTAATTAACCAGTGACTTGCTCAATAAAGATCCCTTACGCAATCGCAATACAAAGTGGAAGACCATTGAGTAAGACTCTATACTTTATTAAGTGAATAATATAAGTTAAAGAACAATCACTTATTATATGCCCAAGAATTTCCAATCTCGTGACTGGTGTCTTGGGCGAAAAGGCTAGTTTGAGCGCTCTGCATATGTAATATAATAAAGAATTTTAGACTTCAAGTGTTTCTGTATTGGCTCAGTGGTCTAGTCGTATGATTGTCGCTTCGGGCGTAAACCCCTCAACTTTTGAGAGTAATTGTGACAGGTCCCGGGTTCAAATCCCGGCTGAGCCCATCGATCTTTTCATTTTGGTAATTATTCTCTTTCTCTCTTTTCCCTTTTTCCCTTTTTCCTATGTTTTTGGTGTAGAGTGATGTGAGACTGTGGTATGCTCGTTTAGGCAAACTTTCTTTTTGACGAAGAACTAAGCGAATTTACGGAGGATAAAAAGGTAGAGGTGATCAGGAGGTACTACTTTTCTTATCAAAATCAAAAAGAAATGGTCTCAAGGGGCATTCCTTCATTTAGTTTTGATCAGGCACTTCTTTAAATTAAACAATCTATATTGACCCTACAGTTCTTATCATAATTACTTTTAAAAACTGAAGGGATTCCCCTGCGGCAGCTCTGACAGGGCAGCGGCAACCTTCATTATAAATGCCTACTTCAGGAATTAAATAATAGTGGGTTATATTGTCTCTACAGTCTCACAAAAACAGGGATGTCTCCCTTAAATCAAACTCAGATCCACCCAGATGAACTGTAAGATCACACACAGTAAATGAAACTGAAGTGGGTAAATTCAACTTTAATGCGCAACTCATGAGAGTTACCAGGTCTTATATCTTCAGACATTAATTCAAGTTAGCATTTCAGTTGCCTAGATTTGTGACACTTTCTCCTTTTCCACATTCCTACTCCTCGCCTTCTTAAAACAAGCAAACTCACTCCTACTACTCTCCCTTAACCTCTTCAACACCGCCCTCATCTCCGGCAGCTCGCTCTGCAATTTCGTCCTTGCCTCATTGTCCGTCCCTTTATCTAATTCCTGATAAATCTGACTCTGTGTTTCGCTTGCTCGATCCGTCGTATATTGACTTAATGTCTGAGCGACAAATTCTACATCGAGGGTTGCCTGCATGAGTTCGGAGAGAGTGTATTTTTGTCGGAGTTTGAAAGCTTCGAGCAGTTCCCGAGATGCTTGCTCTAGTAGGTAGGAGAGCACCTGGGAAGTGAGTGAAGAGGCGGTGGTAGAAACCTGAGTATGCACAAGAACGAGACTCAGTAACGCTTCATAGACATAGGGCCGCACTTCTTTGGGTTTCTCGTTTGGTGCTGGAGACCACGATGGGGAGGATAATGCTGCCCGAATAATATTTCGGAGAGTTTCAACGGATGGCCGCGTGTATGATGCAAAGAGTCGAGCATCTATTTGGCCAAGTACATCGCGTATAGTCTTTGATTCATCTGTAAGCTTGACGGAGAAGGCATTTTCGAATTGCGTTGTGAGATTTGGTACTATATCAATGCGCAAAGCATACAAGTTGCTCAGTGTTAAAAGCATGCGGACATTCTTAATCATGTTAGCTAACCCCGAAGATGGAAATTATCGACTTACTCGATCGCTTGCATTAACAGTTCCTGCACCGATACTTGTGGCAGCCATAATTGCTACCGGGCTTGCCAACCCATCGTTGTCAATTGTCCAATCATCATCCGATTTCAGAATGGCTTTTTCTGCATTCTCAACCATCCCACTCAACGCCTTATATAACGTTGTAACGAATTGGCTCCGAACCATCTGAAGTAACTTCGCAGGAGGTGGTAGAATAACATCAGAAGCACTAGACTTCGCCTCAGAGATATACAAGATCTTTTGCATTCCAGATAAGATAGTACCTTCGAATGAGCCAAAATTTGCTGGCATTCTGGTCAAGTCTCGCTTTTCAGTCGATCTTCTCCAGTCCTCCAAGACTTTGATATTTTCAGCATCTCGATTCCATGCAGCACAAATTGCAGTCACGCAGCGTTCTCGAGCACTACCGACTAAAGCCCTCAGTCGCTCCAATGCAGCGCCATCACCATTCTCCACCAGGGATATCGACCCCATCTCGCTTGCTCCTGTACCTACAAGGACTAGAAGCTTCGCCAAGTAGTGAACTCCACTGAGTGAGTTTGACCATGGCGGCCAAAATGCAAACTTCTCCCAAGCCTCTCCTCGTTTTGGCGAGGGTGGAGGAGGATTGTTTGGGTCAAAATTAAATCGTGGGTCTCGGAATGCGGTTGGTGTTAGTTGCGTGCCAGAAGGTTTGGGTGTCTTCGGTGTCAGTGGTAGTGGAGAAAACATGGCCGAGATATCTTCAATCGGAGGCTCAGCAAAGAAGCCAAAGATACTTTCTCGGATCATATCTATGAGTTCTAATGTGCCTTTCTGTAAATCTACCGTACCCTGATCCGAAAGTCTATGGTGCTTTCGAGACTCCCCATTCAACCCTGAAGGTAAGGTCTTCTGAGCTTTTCCTTCGATGAAACTTTGCGCTGTTTGCCAAAACTCCATAATTTCCCCCAAGATACCTTGAGAAGAAAGCATGTTGTTCAAAAAAGAGTGCATCTTTTCCCAAAGCTCAATGACGTCGGGAGAATCCACTGAAGTTGGTTTTTCTTCCATGCTTTGACGACTACTCAATCGTAGATGTGCCGCAACCACTTGAGACGTGGGTTTTTCACCATTTGCTAACTGTCTCCGCAGTACTTCAATTTCCACCTTAGACCGGTCTGAAAATATCTGAATCTTATTCTTTAAATGATCATAACGGCTGAGCAGCCATACCCATATTGGATTATCTGTGACGCCTAATTCTAACAGTATTCCGATAAGTTCCATATGTTGATCTTGTTGACCACCAGAACCACTTTCAGACCGAGAGGAACCTTGCACTGCAATCAGCCTACGCCAAACAACACGTTTGAAGTCCTCAGTCTGTTCTTCGACATCATGCCACATACGAGCAGCAAGAAGAATTTGATGGATTTGAGCATCTGAAGGTTTAGCCGCAAGATTATCCGCAAGTTTCTTGGCGTCATCAGCAAAGCGTCTAGCTTTTCCATACTCCTCTACTAGACTTTCATAGTCCCTTCGTTTGATGCTTTCGGTGATTGCTGCGTTGACTTCATAGTATTCTTTGTATTTCTCAACAGTCTCGGACATGGTTTGCAGGCTGTCTTCCTTCTCTCGTCCACCTAAAGCAGGGCCCCATACCTCCTCTGCCTTTGCAGAGACATCCAGAAGCGGTGTTTTGATGCCCATAACTCCGTATTCACTCTCCTTCGTTAGTGCATTCTTCTTTTTAGCATCTGAAGGGCTAAAAGCCATAGCAGCTAGGTTGCCACTGCTAGCTCTAAAGCTATTCCTGCTGGCATGGCGCGAATGGCGTCGAGGCGAAGGAGTAGGGTCCGCTCCCCGATATTTCATCTCAGTATATACGTTGTCTATAGTAGCTTTGGCACGAACGAACCGCTCGAAATTAGATTCAACAAGGACCTTCAAGGATGCCGACTTTTGGTCAATGGACCTCGAAAGAACATCCAAGCCTTGAAGTAAGGATTGTGTGGAGGCTGTTGAGTGAACTTGTGAAAGAAACATGGCGGGAGAGAAAGTGGTTGATGATAATAAGAACCTATTACCTAACCTCTTATTAGTAATTATGTGATAAACAGAGTAGAAATATATACGTAGTCTGGGCTCATCCTGTACTGGCAAACCCAACTGCCGTAGAATCCTTACAACACTGTCTGTTGTGCCCAACGGATCTGGCTCATCCCTCTGAACCATATTTTCTACCCCATCACCAGTCTTCTGAGACCCAGGTACAGTGCTTCTTCGATCACTAGCCACTCGTTCCAGCGCAGAGTATCTAGACTTTCTCCTTGATATAGCATTGCGCGGCTTGGAAGTTTCTTCTTCTTCATCAGAAGCATCACTCAAGTCTTTTTCCGGAGGCCATTCTACAGGGTATCCTGTCGATAGCTGGTAATGGTCCAATACTGTTCTCTCGTAGTCCGTCATTTTGCTTGCATGCAGTATCCCAGGTTTCCTGATTCAAGAATGTGATTTTGATTCGATCGAGCTCTTCGCTTTTAGGGGCCATACCATCAATTCACTGTATTTTCCATAATCTTATGGTTATATTTGTGATGGTGTTTTGGTCACAATCCTTCAAGTTCGTCGTTTCAAGCGGAAAGCTCCGACTCGCCAACGAAAAGCAAAGATCTTGTCACCCGGCCGCTTCCATAAACTTATTGACAGACCTCCAACCTTCTTCCCTCAACTCCTCCTCGCCCTACATACTTCTGCCTGTATTCAAACCATCTTTTTGGTTACTTGGCTGACCAAAATGTTGGCAATTCGTTCGTTTGCTGCTCCAGCGCGGCGACAATGCCTCAAAGCACCTGAACGTGCCTGGGTACTAACATCAGTACAGGTAAGAACCGAGCTCACGGAGGAACCTTGAATGCTCTCGTAGACTTTATTGCATAGACTAACGTCTTCTCTTCAGGCCCATCGTCAATATGCGACCGCTCAGAAGGAGAAAGTAGCCAAATTTACCGCTCAGAAGGGGCCCGATGTAAGGTGCCCCCCACCTTCCCACAATGAGGTCCCAACTTTGAGGGTACAAAAATGCTTGGTCAAGGGTTATCCGAGTCAATTGGGTGAATGTAGTAGGTCTACAAGAAACAGAATAGCTGACTTAGGGTCAGGATCTTTATACAGTCAGTTTAATCGAAGGAGACGGGATTGGACCTGAAATCTCTCAATCTGTCAAGGATATTTTCGCAGCTGCAAAGGTATAAAAACACAAGCTTCTTTATAAATTTTCTAATAGTTTTCAAGGCACCTGTCAAATGGGAACCAGTCGATGTTACTCCACAACTAAAGGACGGCAAAACTTCTATCCCCGCCGAAACAATTGAGAGTATTAAGAGAAACAAGGTAGCTTTGAAGGGCCCGCTTGCTGTATGTTGATTCCGCTCTTTTTAAATCTTCTTGTGTTAATGCTCTATAGACCCCAATCGGAAAAGGCCATGTATCTTTGAACTTGACACTCCGACGAACATTCAACCTCTTCGCTAACGTCCGACCTTGCCGCTCCATCGCCGGATACAAGACCCCTTACGATAATGTCGATACTGTCCTCATCCGAGAAAATACAGAAGGCGAATACTCTGGAATTGAACACGTGGTCGTCGATGGTGTTGTGCAAAGCATCAAGCTGATCACACGGGAAGCTAGTGAACGTGTGCTCCGATTTGCGTTCCAATACGCTGAGGATGTTGGAAGACTGAAGGTTCGAGCTGTTCACAAGGCAACTATCATGAAGATGAGTGATGGACTTTTCTTAGGCACCGCCAGGAGAGTTGCTAAGGATTTCCCGAATGTCGAATTCGATGCAGAACTTCTTGACAACACTTGCTTGAAGATTGTCACAGATCCAACCCCCTACAACGACAAGGTTTTGGTCATGCCCAATCTTTATGGTGATATTCTCTCAGATATGTGTGCTGGTTTGATTGGAGGACTTGGCCTCACCCCCTCGGGAAACATTGGAGACGAATGTTCTATCTTCGAAGCAGTTCATGGGTCCGCACCAGATATTGCGGGAAAGGGTCTTGCTAACCCAACGGCACTCCTTCTCAGTTCCATCATGATGTTGAGGCATATGGAGCTGAACGACCACGCACAAAGAATAGAGAAAGCTATTTTTGATACGTTGGCAGAAGGAAAAACGCTCACCGGTGATTTGGGAGGCAGGTCGAAGACACACGAGTATGCAGGTGCTATTATTAGCCGTTTGTAGATATATACCCTTTGGCTAAGGGCTGTAGACTGTACTAAGAGAAATCTGCATGGTTCTACTTGACTAGGTTGTGGTTATTATTGCAATCTCAGAAGCGATTGACTGTAACATAGACTTTGCATATCATCCAAACCCCTTTGACACGCGCACAACAAATATGACTTTCAAATCCCTTCACTGCGCGTTTCATTCAAGGGTATATTTCTCTCCTTCATGTTGGAGTTGGAGTTGACGTTCGAATTGTGGAAAAGGCTATGTAATCGCGTTGTTGCCACACGTGCTTGTCGGGATTAAATCTATACGGTAAAGATAAAAATAAAAACCACACATGTTAGAAAGTTTCCTACAACTCTACTCCACCCCCTCGACCAAACCGGTCTACCTACCATTCTCAATGAATTCCGCGACGTACCGTGGATACCCTCTCCACTCTCCACCAAATCTCTATTGTGCCAATGAAACAATGAAACAGATTTGAACCGCGGAGTTCCAGAGCTGTGAATATGAAGGCGACGCTCACGAATTATACCGTTTTTAAGACAGGAAGGGACAGCCAAAGATATGAACGGTTACCCTCTCTCGCTCATCTGGATTCTGATGTTCCTGTCGAAGAGAATCAGGAAGACTTAGAAAATCATGTCAAGGCGTTTAGACGGAGATCGCAAAGAAGATATATCATCATGGCTTTAAGTGTCATTGTTGGGCTTTTTCTGTTTATGTATTGGGCTGTTTTGTAAGTCCTGTTATTTTACGTGTACGAATGACGACAAGAGCTTCATAATGCAAGTGCTCGGAAAATTCTCAATTGCTACAAGCGTCCACCAGCGTCTCTGACTCCACCTGTTTTATGAAACTCACCTATATATCGTCGCTTGCTGATACTCAAACTAGCGGGCACAGTCATTCATCACCATCATCATGTGATTCTGTGTATGATGGCTACGAGTGCCAACCCAAAATTTCACATTTCTGGGGTCAATACTCGCCCTATTACTCAGTACCCTCAGAAATATCTGCAGATGTACCAGATCAGTGCCAAATCACATTTGCACAGATTCTATCCCGTCATGGAGCTCGAGATCCTACAGCTTCAAAGACAATCAAATATGCTGAACTAATAAATCACATTCACGCCTCAGCAGAATCATACGGCAAAGGCTATGGATTCATCAAAGACTACGAGTACAGTCTTGGTGCCGACCAACTCTCCGTATTCGGTCAACAGCAAATGATCAACTCGGGAGAGAAATACTACGATCGCTATAGAGAGCTTGCCAAGAGCATTACCCCATTTGTCCGATCTTCAGGCCAAGACCGAGTTGTGGAATCAGCACAGAACTGGACCCAAGGATTCCATAACGCTCGAATTCAAGACAAACGCTCTGAGGATAGCTATCCCTATAATATCATACTAATCAGTGAAGACGCTGGTTCAAACAACACATTAGATCATGGACTCTGTACCTCTTTCGAAGAAGGCTATGATTCTACTATCGGCGACACCGCCCAAGCAACTTGGGTCTCAATATTTGCACTCACTATTACCGCTCGTTTAAATAAGAATCTCCCAGGCGCAAATCTCTCTCATTCAGATACTATCTACATGATGGATCTCTGTCCCTTCGACACCGTCGCTTCAGAACTTGGTATCGTCTCCCCGTTCTGCTCTCTATTCACAGACTCTGAATGGGAAAGTTATGATTATTACCAATCGCTCGGAAAATACTATGGTTTCAGTTGGGGAAATCCTTTGGGTCCAACTCAAGGCGTTGGGTTCACCAACGAACTGATTGCACGTTTGACAGATACGCCTGTTAAAGACCACACATCCACAAATTCCACCTTAGACGACGATCCCAGGACCTTCCCTGTCGGTGGCAAAACAAGTCTGTATGCTGATTTTAGTCATGATAATGATATGACGGGGATCTTTGCCGCGATGGGACTGTATAATGCGACGAAACCTTTACTCAATACTACCGTGCAAAACGCAGAGGCAACGAAAGGGTATTCAGCTAGTTGGACAGTTCCATTTGCTGCAAGGGCGTATTTTGAGAAGATGATTTGTGTGGGTGCTGAAGATGAATTTGTGAGGGTCATTGTAAATGATCGAGTGCTACCTCTCACAACTTGTGGAGGAGATCACCTTGGACGATGCAAGCTGAGTGAATTTGTGGACTCGTTGAGTTTTGCTCAACAGGGTGGTGAATGGGACATGTGTTTCGTGTAAAGATAATGAGGTTCACGAATGTCTATAGAAGGAAGCGTCATGATGTAAGCTACACAATGTATTAACGCCCAAGAAAGCAATACTCCCAGATCCCAATAACTCCGCAAAATATGGTATACGCTCTGGCTGCCAATCCGGTAATGCCAATTCTTAAATGTACAGAAACGGATGGTACTATAATATGTACGCTGCTCCGCCGAAGATTGTCATCGCTACACCAGCCCACCATAACATGTTCAAGTCGATTCGCTGCAGTAGTGGGTGTTCTATCGATCGCTTGATGTGTGCTGCGTCCTTATTCAAGGCAATTACCTCCTCCCTTTCCTCTCCATCTCTCTTGAACCATCTCTTCGCTTTCGCAGTAGCACTGGCAGACGCTGCTGCCGTAGCTGTAGGGTTCATAGTCACTGTCGGTAGCATTTGCGGGGGCCTGTATGCTAGGTACATTGGATTCATAGGTGTCCCATCCCACTCGTACAAATCAAGCCTCATCAATTTCGAATAGGGGTCCGTGTAAACTTGATATTTCTATCTTCCATCAGTATCCCACATTCAATTCTTGTTATAGAAATACGAACACTCATGGTTTCAGATTGATTGTATCGTGTGTAAACTGCGTTTGAACTCGAACATGGATCCGACTGTAATTGTCGACCGTCTACGCTAAATGGTGAAAAAAATAATGAACCGGTCGAATTTTCGGTCACTGTCCCATGCTGAAATTGCATTATTGCTTGTGGACAAGAGGGATCCGTCGCTATCATCTGTCAATATCTCCCTTCTGTTATTCGAATCTGGTCGGCAGGCGACATACGGTTGGCAATTGCCCTGTAATATGCCTCTTCATAAAATCCATCTGAAGTGAACGAATATGAGATCCCCGTAAGACTTGGTTCGATGAAACTATCATTGATAGGATTATAAAAGCCCTATATCCTCAATTTAGCAAATGTCGCTCTCAAGGTTCTCTCCTGCCAACTATTGCCATTGAATGTCAAGAATAGCACATACCGGTCCAGTTAGAACTTTTGCAGATTTCGTCGACCAGGTGCCGACCAGTTGAGAATTTATTGCAAAGGCTGGCGAGATAATGCATGCGCTTGCAAGAAGTACCGATAGTGTAGTATGAGGAGCCATTATTGAAGGTTGTTTTGGTTTGAATCGGGATTGTTTGAAGCAAGGAACCTGGAATTCCATATGAAGGTTCAAAGACTAATCTAGCGCGTTCAGCCACACACTGGTGCACCGCCTCACTCAAACTCTGCCTTGATATGCACTTGTTTTTGTCTGGATTCACCAGGCCACTATTGCATTAATTCGGCGGCAGTGGTTTCAACTTGGTATAGTTCGCATTCTATATTTGCCATGGAAAATGAAAAATCTGCCTTTGTGGCTGCTTCGATTGTGTGAACCTCTCGATTCTCCATGATCAGCTATTATGAGGCTGGAGGACGATCAAGATCAAAATAAAGGGGAGATGGCTTCATCCACGATATTGAAGGGCGCCAAAAAGGAGCTCAGATCGCTGATGAAAAAAAGGCTATCTGGCATTTCTAATGATTCTATCCAGGCACAGAGTAAGGTGGTTTCTTGATACGGTTTTCTTTCTTTTCTAATACTATCACTCAGGTACTGCTCTCTACGAAAGGCTCATCACATTCAAACCATATCAAGAAGCTAAACGCATTGGGGTCTACCTTTCTATGCCATCTGGTGAAATTCAAACAGAAGCCATTGTACGGCATGCTCTAGGTCACGGAAAGCAAGTCTTCGTCCCTCACATACAGAAACCTCGAGATCAAACCCTTAATACACCTCGCCCAGTGATGGACATGGTCGATCTTAGAGATCTGAAAGATTTTAAGGAGTTGAGAAGAGATAGTTGGGGAATACCAACAATTGGAACAAACACTGTTGGTGAACGAGAACACATACTCAAAAGCATAAGCACGAAAAGTGAAGTACTAGACTTGATATTGATGCCAGGCGTCGCTTTTGATATCGATCCAGAAAGTGGATTTATAAGACGTCTCGGCCATGGGAAAGGGTTCTACGATAATTTTCTGCATCAGTACTCCCATAGTCGAGGTTCACAAACTGAGCTATCAATAGATCCAGGAACAGATATATTGCTGTATGGCCTGGCTCTTGAAGAACAATTCCTGCCATCTGGAGCTGACTTCTCGGTACCAGTGGGTGAGCATGACAGTCTTCTACACGGACTGCTGCTTGGAAATGGGCAGATCAGAGAAGGTCCAAATAGGACACCTTGTAGACTAGACCAACTCCTCGAGATAGAATTGCCAATTTCATAGTGCTTTTCTCCTTCATATAACCTAATGCAAATACACATAACGCCCAATAATATCATCTATCCGGTCAAGCTCTGAATCAACGAAACGTTATCCCCCTTCAACAGAATTTGTCCTGTAAAAGGTCAGTGTTTGTTAACATTATTTGGAAGACATTTTCCCACCTAATCGTCTCCGGCTCTCTTCAGTTGTTTTCGTAGCCACCTTAACTTCCACGGCATTATCGATAACAAGGTTCATGAATTCGTCAAAGCCCTAGAAGCGCATGCGTCAGTATAATCTCCAAACTTGCAGTAAATGATACTACCAACCCTAATTTGGCCTTCAATTCTAATCGCCAATTGTTCGTAAAGCCAAATCGAAACTGTAGAGTGTTGTTGAAGGAGCTTGAAGATGAAATTGATAGGTGGGAGAAGGACTTTGCGCCCGCCGCCTCCACCGCCGCGATTCATGTTGACTTCGTACAGGGAACTTGTATGTTTCTCTCCGATGAAGACTGCGTGGATTTAGAATAAGTTTCGCCGAAGAGGTAGATTGAGCTAGAGAATTATAAATGAATGCGATACAGTATTTTTTTTTTTCTCATGGTTGGTGGTTGAAGCTTTTCGCGAGACTTTGGCGCTAGCGCGGGCTTACTGTACACACACCTGCAGTATTTGGCGGGCTATCAAGCTGGATTTTGATCTTGGAGAACTTCTAACAAACACGGCCACAACCACGTCAAACACTCTTTCCCCCCTCAGCATTTGACCTCAGATAGTGACACTATCGACTGATTACCCCTCTGCTAGCGACTTTGCATGATCAGCACGAGCGTCTAATCTCAAATTTGTTGTTGATATCTGCCCCTCCAACAATGGTAGCAGCCGTTGCTTCGAACGGCACAGCGCAGGGCTTCATGCCTGTGCTAGAAGCCATGGTGACCATGCGTGATGGGCAGCGAGAGCAGAAGAAGGCAGCGCATGGATATTTGGAGTCTTTCCAGAAGTCGGTAGGTTCAAGGACAGATGGGCGGTGCGCCAGAGGTGTTACAACACTGAACTCACCCGTGTCATAGGCAGAAGCGTGGCAGATTACGATCGGAATTCTTCAGTCTGATGCAGATGCTGAAGCTAAGTTATTTGCTGCTACAACATTAAGGGGCAAGGTTGGTCGGCCAACATAACAACATATCGCGTATTTGAAGCTAATCTCCTAGATTACCTACGATGTCCATCAAATACCAGCAGAAGCCTTACCAGCTCTTCGAAATCAGGTTCTAGAACTACTGAAGGTGTTTGCGACAGGGCCACGACCAATTCGGGTTCAACTATGTGTTTGTTTGGCTATACTTGCTATTCAAATGACAGGTTGGAAGGATGTGCTACAAATGGTGGTATCAACACTGGGAAATAGCCCAGAAAGTCACGCCTGTATCTTGGATTTTCTCAAAGTGCTTCCCGAAGAAGTCACCGAAGGTCGAAAAATCAATTTGACAGTATGTGGGCCGAATAACACCATTCTCCGAACACCTACACCAACGTTTGCGCCGAGAGAGTAGCAGTATCATAATCTAATGCGTCATATTAGGAAGATGAGCTTTCCCAGAGAACAAAGGAACTTTTGGAAGACAATGCTGGTTCTGTTGTGCAGCTATTGATGGCTTATTCTCAATCTTCTGGTATGTAAACGAGTTTCTAGTCACCACAGCTCCCCTAGCTGATTGACACAGACTCTGCGGCCACAAACCCTCAACTTCATGAAGTAATTACATCATGGTTACGCGAGGTGCCAGTTGGCGATGTCGTCAACTCTCCCCTCATGAAAACAATCTTCGAAGCTTTGAACACAGATAGGTCTTTTGAAGCTGCTACGGACTGCCTTTGTGCGATTTTCAAGGAAACACGGGATGTGGACGAGTGCCTCCACACTATCCAGGTTCTTCTACCAAACGTTATTGCCTTACAACCAAGAATTCGTCAAGCAGCCGAACAGCAGGACGGCGAGCTGTATAAAGGAGTGACAAGAATCTTTGCTGAGGCTGGTGAGGCGTGGGTGGTTCTTATTGCTAGGGAACCAACTGTTTTTCGACCACTTGTGGAAGCAATACTGGAGTGTGCTGCTAGAGATATAGACAGAGATGCTATCGCATTGACGTTCAGCTTCTGGTACGACTTAAAGTTATACCTCGTCATTGAGAGATATATCGAAGCTCGCATGCAGTACGTGGATATCTTCTCGAAACTAGTTGACATTATGTTGAAACAACTTGAATTTCCCACACCTGATGGCCCCGAATCAGATCTCTTTGACGGAGATAGAGAAGCCGAAGAAAAATTCCGTGAATTCAGACACGACATGGGGGATGTTCTCAAAGACTGCTGCGAGATCATGACTGTCGGCGAATGTCTAGGCAAAGTCCTGGAGCGTATTAAGCTTTGGATGAATTCTTATGCTAGCCAAGCATCTGTAAATTCAGTACCGCATTGGCAACAGCTCGAAGCACCACTTTTCAGCATGCGAGCAATGGGAAGTGTGGTCGATAAAGATGAAGATATCATCTTGCCACAGATTATGCCTCTGATTGTTCAAATTCCTAGCCATGAAAAGCTTCGCTTCGCAACCATCATGGTCCTTGGTCGATATACAGAATGGACTTCAAATCATCCAGAACTTCTTGAATCTCAATTTACTTATATCATCTCATCTTTTGAGACCGATTCCAAGGAAATTATCCGAGCTGCCGCCATGTCTTTGAAATTCTTCTGTACTGATTGCAAGCATCTACTCAGTGGCCAAGTAATACAGCTCCAGACATTTTACGACCAGACACTAGACAAGCTTCCTGGTGTTAGCCAAGAGGAATTGACTGAAGGAGCTGCATCCGTTGTAGCAGTCCAGCCGCCGGAACGAACCTATGAACTTTTGAAGCTATACTGTGATCCACTGATGAGTAGATTAATGGCTAAAGCCAATCAGGCTGTCGACGATGATGGCAAGCTCGCAGTTGCAGGTGCGTTTCTTTCATACCCACTATATAGCTATAGATACTAACATATAGTTCTAGATCACCTCCAACTGATCACGACATTCATCCAACTCGTCGTACCATATGTTGAACCTGGCAGTGAAAACCCTGCGGTGAAATATTGCCAGGAGATCTTTCCAGTTTTATCGACTATCTTAGACACGTTCCTCCAATTCCCTCCAATATGTGAGCGGATTTGCCGGTGCTGGCGATATATGATTATTTCGTATCGAACAGCCATTACACCTCTACTACCACAAATGGCGAATAAACTTGCCAACGGCTTCGCGACTTCTCGTCAAGGTTGCTTTCTTTGGGTCACAAGCGCCATCTTGCGTGAATTTTCCGAAGACCGAGAGCACGTTGACGAGCAAACTACCGAAGCTATCTACACGTTCTTTGAAGCTCAATCAATTGCTATGTTACGGATGATGAGCGATTTGCATCCAAGAGATTTGCCGGATGTTATCGAAGACTTCTATCGTCTCCTAGTCGATGCTCTTCTTTACTATCCTCACAAATTAATCCGGTCAGATCTCTTTACCCCTATCTTTCAAGCAGCTGTCTCCGCCTTGGCTCTCGAACAACGCGATCCCCTCTCGGCAGCTCTCCACTACCTTCGCGATGTCATCGGCTACGGTGGCGATAATCCCCCAAGCTCAAGCCGCAGTCCCAATCCACCTGCCATCCAACAAACCGTCAAAGAGCTAATCTTAGCTCACGGCGAACATCTAGTCAAGCAAATCATGGCTGGAATGATGATTACCTTCCCAGGTGATTGCTTCTCAGATGGAAGCGGCGCTCTTCTTGGCCTCTTCGAGCTTATGCCCCAGCAAACCGCAACCTGGGTCGATAAAACTGTGCGCCTGTTGCCAGCCGGCACAGTCCGAGAAGCCGAGATCGATAGGCTAATGAATGGCATTCGTGAGCGTCTAGCTCTTGGCCCCGATGGTCTTCGTAAAGTCCGTGTCTTACTGCAAGACTTTACAAACAGCTATAGGAGACGATATGTTGCGCCTAGAGATGGATTGGGGAGGTTGGAAGCTACTAGATTTCAATTCAATAGGTAGAGAATTTCCTCCTCTGTTTATGAAACTGAAATTTTATATTGCTTTTTCTCCTCCCGTCTTTCAGGTTTGATTTTTTGTGTCGCTGTTCTTTTCTAGTCATTGCATGGCATAGCGTTTGGGATGGAGAGGGTAGGGTAGGGTAGGGTTGGCAGGTGGGATTTATTTTTGGTTTTCCTTTGGCTGTTCAGAGATGCTGGCGAGTGGTAGATACTGCGCTGGAGCGCTGAATTTCGGGAATGGATGCTTGCAAGGTAGAATCGAGGAATGAGGTGAAATGGAGGTTAGTTGAGCTGAGCATGCGAATGGAATGAATGATTGGAAGACTCTGGCTTTGCAAATCTAATGCGGATCGTATGAATGAGTACATGGAGCGATACATGAACTGAAGATACGGGATAGAGTCTATGGGACTGGTGCTGGTAATCTTAAGGATGGGAAATTGCGAGCAGGGTATATAGTATGGTGTGTTGAGAAAAGGTAGAGATAATAAAATATATGTCCTTAGCCATTAACATTGTCCTCGTTCAATCTATGGCATTGATGATTTGCTTTAGCCTTCACATCCTTTTCGAAACCTGTTATCCCTTTTGTAAAACTATTAATTGGAAAAGTTAGTATCAAAAAATATCATCACTCAAACCATCCAAACAAGATTTTAATAGTTTTATTATTTCATTTCATTAAGCTGTGAGACTATTCTGCCCTATTATACACTGTCTGCACCGCTTAAATGATACGTAAAAGCAATGCCTATACTTTTCATAGAAGCAACGCCCCATGATTTTAGATGACGCCTATAATCGTATCCATCCGTCAATTTTCATACCATCCGCCCAAGCAAACATCGCCGCCTACCATCTAAGGAAAAAATCAAAGAACAGACTCCACCGCTCCATGCTAATGTCAAAACGAAAAAAGAGTTTAGCCTCCCTTATGCACAACTATTTGGTGTACGATGTGACCAAAAGAGAACTAACTGGCAAGCGCATTGGCAAATGTATGATGGAGAAATGTTTATACTGAAAGAGTTGTGAAAACTCATGCAGATTGGTAGAAGAAGAGAAGGATGAATGCAACAGATTGGCTGGGATCATTGTGTTGGTGGGAGTAGAAGCCTCGAACAGAGGTGCAACTCGTAGCAACGGGAATTAGAGGGATCAAAAATGGGGTTCATCTGTTGACTCAAAACATGATTGGCTGTTCATTTATTAGTAATCATCTGTGCATACTAGTTAAGAGCACTTACCGTTGAGTTGAACGTTTTTGAGGAACTCCCTAGCTGGGTGAGCATCTTCTGTTGCCAGAATACCGTCTTGAGTGCGAGCATACGTCTTGGGAGGAACGTGACGGATGCGGAGAAGCATTTGAATCATGTCCGTGACACGATCACCTTGGGCTGCAAATGAATCTGGATTTTGTGCCAAAGGCCACCGAGATTTGAACGAATCCTGTTCCCAGTGCTTGAAGAGCCAAGTGGACTTCTCGATGCAGTTGAGAATGATCAGACCAGCGAGGTAAATCTCCATGGAATAATTAGATAAGGTGTGCAAAAGTCTACGTTCCAATTCACTTAGTGCGTTCTTGCAGAATGCAGCGGCTTTCTTCTCAGCTGCTGCGTTGAGTTGCAAGGTGATGACTGCATATGCTCGATCAGCAGTGTTCTGGTCAATGACTGGACCGCTACCGGCTCGTGCCTCAAGATCAGTCTTCTCATAGATGTTCCATCGCAACTCATGATCGACAAGAATGTGCACGGTTACCCAGAGCTCCAATACTACCTTGAGCAGAGTATCCTCTTTCTGCAGGGACAAAGTGTATGCAGTACCGAGGGTGAAGTTCATGAAGTGGGAGGGCTCCCGCTCAAAAAAAATTGGCATCATTCTCTTTATGTAAGCCTCCAGCTTCATAGGTAGATCATCATTCTCATGGTCAAGAATTCGAAGCGTTACATTGCCATCGCCAGTGAGGCCGGGATCGATTTTTCCTTCGTTGGATGAGCGTTGACCACTAAGTGCACGAAGCTCGGCGAAGACAGTCGTCTCAGGATAATGAGATGCCTCAATATTATGAGAAGAGCAGTGGAATGCGACCTGATCTTGAATTGCAGATGCCTCGCGGGACGCTAGAACTGTGTGGAGTCCAGCCGACCAAATTTGAAGGATATCTGCCATGCGCTTTCGAAAACATGGTTGCTTCCAGAGACGTGCAGATTCAACATTCTGACAAGTTCTGCAGGGAGTCTCTCCAGAGCAGGGTTTCTTCAACATTCTGCAACGAATGCAGGCACCCATTCTGCGAAGCCCTGATATTTCCTTTCTTCTTGTTTCAGTAAACTTACCACGGACCTTTGGCTTGATGGCTTGCTTAGTAACTTGGCCAGTGCCATACTCTGCAGCGAACTCTGTAGTAAGAGGCACGGTATTGCCAGAGTAAGGTGGAGTTGTACTATCATTCATGTCGATGCCTTGTGGGAGGTGGTGTGGGTCCGGATACCTGCTTCCACCAGAGCCATCAAGCATTGGCCATGTATTTCCATTGGATTGCTCACTAGTAGAAGTATGAAAGAACTCCTCAGACATACTAGTATTCGTCGCGGTATTAATGTCCTCCACCATCTTTACTTCAGTATTCGTGGCATCATGGCTTAACAGTTGAGGATCAAGAAGAGGGTCTACCATTGATGGAGCAAACTGAGCAGCAGCAGCAGCAGTCATTGCAAGGTTTGGGGATGTCGAACGAGAACCAATATGACCATGGAATGCTGCCGGATACAATGAAGCTTCACCAGTTCGATTCTTCAGACCCGTCGCTGTAGTAGTTTAGCCTTGATCCAAATAAAGTTGTGGCAGACTCACTCTTCTTCTCTCGCTGTCCATGCTGCCCATAGCTGACTGGGGGATTATCAACAGTGTATTGCTCTTGTACCTCAAGCGCATCAGAATGAAGGCCTTCGGGGGTTCTGCTGTGTGGTCCAACACTCCTATTCTCAACAGAGCGATCATCATGCTTTTCACTCACTTCAACTTGTCTAGAAGCCTCTGCGAGTGCATGAAGAGCAGTCCAGCTTCCAGCTCCCGCATTAATTGGTAGAGCGACAGTCGGACCATTCAATTGCACTTCTCCATGCTGTCCCGGAGTGCCACCATCATTGGCATCGGCAGACAAGGTTTTGTATGCCAACATAATTTGTTGACGATTGGCTTGAGACATAGAAGGGCATTTGTGGATAAGGTGGTTCAAGAGACTGTCGTTGCGTCCCTTGGGAAATTTCTCAGCACAAGACTTGCAGGTATGTTCATATCTGTTGGAGGAATCATTCAACTTTGCTCCCCGAGTGAAGTTTGCTAGAATCAGAGCTATAAAGGTCAGTGAAGTTCAATCGATCTTTGCTGTCCGACCTCAGCATTGGGTAGGTGGATGGATGCCGGTCAAGGACGCGACTGTGACAGAATGAAGGGGCTTGAGGCAATTGGAATTAAGAGAAGAGGGTTTGGCTTACCATTCTGTTTGCGACCCATTTTGACTAACGCGTCAAGTCAGGAATTCTTCTTGAGAATTTGTGAGTTGTTGATACTCAAAAGCAGGTGGGATGGGATGGGCAGTACTCTACTTCTAAGGTTTAGCGGTGAAGCAAAGAGTAACTCCTAGCGCGGGTTGTGGGCGCCTCAGGACAGGAGACGCTTTGACCAAGTGGACAGGAGACGCTTGGGCCAAGCCAAAGAAGCTGATCAAGAAGTCTGGGAAGAGGCAGAAGAACAAGTCATCACAATGGTATAGTGGTGAGTGCAATCTGTCAGCTCCATGCGTTACTCACCAATATCCCGACAGAGTGATTCTCTGGAGTCATAATGCAGGCTGGGTGACAAGTTCCTACCCATGCTCCTGAGTAGATCGTTTAGTTGTGTTCTTTATATGGACTGTACCTGTACGGTATTGTTATGGTACGCCTTGGACAATGCTATTATTCTCATAATCATAACCTCATCCCGTCAAGTCTCCCCAGTTTTGAGGCTTCATCCCTACGTTGTGTCGTTCTTCGAGTCTTCTTGCCAATCTTCGGGTTCTTTGATATTGCTTTAGAACTCCCATCTCCAAAACGACTTTCCGGTAGGACACGGCAACTAGGCAACCAGACAGAACCCCGGCATCTCGTCATTCGAGGAATCTTTAAGTAGCCTCATGCTTGTACTATCCGAGGCGTTTCTTCATTTTCGAAATTCTCTTCCTGGAGACTTTCTCTTCCTTAACCCCCTTTCTGCCACCGCCTCTTCTTTCTTGCTCAAGCGAAAATCTCTGCCACCCCCTTTTCGTTGCCAGGTCCGATCCCCCCTTTCCCCTGAATTGAATGCTGCTGCCCTCTCCAGCATCATAGTCAGAAAGGTAATCCAAGATAGGTGCATATGGCATGTTTCTTCTACCTTCACTACGGAATCCTAACCCCTTCTCACCACTTCGGGATGGGAGATGCTGGCCTGTCCCACTGTCGGAATACAGGTACTCCTTCCATTGTAACTCAACCTGGGCAACACGATTTGCACGATATTCCACAGACAAAACAAGGGCGATTGACCAATAGAATGAATAGCTTAATTCGAACTGTCAACTACCATCAATGCTGAAAACGGGATTGTGTTAATATATCCGAGATTTTATCATCAAACTTTGATCATTAAATGAATTTCACTTTTCTGCTACTATCACATCTTCTATAATTATAATTGTTTGTGGATGTGAGCGTTAAAATATCTTACTAGTAGGATATAAGATCCTAACCCTCTATTGTTTGAATCTCAATGAAACAAAAATAGGAAAGGAATCCAATTCCCGATCTTCTTATATATTTTTAAACCCGGGCAATTTACCTTGTTTAACAATAAACTTAACCCCCCCCCCCAAAAACCCCCCCATTCGAGATGCCACCCTTCAAAAGCTCGATCAATTTGCAAGTACAAATAGGGAGACCAACAATCAAGATAATAAAATTATTGTGCCTAGGCCGAGTTCGTGGAGATCCAGAGTAAACTTATGTACACAGCAATAGCTCTTTCCACTCCGCTCCTTTAGTATTTCTTTTTTCTTAGCTAGACGTTTTAGTACTACTCATTGCATTTCCCTCGGACAGAGGCTTCAAGATGTTTCTCAAGTGCCGGCTTACGTTATTAGTGTCTTTCCTTGAGGATTGGAGTACTAAATACTTTGCCTTTGCTAGTCCTAAACACCGAGTGCTGGCTTTGGAGGGGCCGGCTCTTGATCTGTTCTTACAACCCGCAGATTTAATAGCTTTCGACCTCTTTCTCGAGTACATTTGCGAGGGCTATTCTTGCTATTTTGTTCTTGGGAATACTTTTGCAAATCCAATGATGACTCTCTCCTCTCTCTTTGCAACATTACGATCAACTGAAGACGGTGCAATAACCTATATGTAGGGTTCGACTTTTTTCCCTCTTTTTTCTTCCCCCTTCCCCCTCTTCCCCCCCCAAATAGTCTCAAAATATCAACCTTCATCATATCACATGTTTGATCTGATAAGTGACAATAAAGATAAGCTAGGATCTTCTACCCCATTCAACAAGAATCCTTCAACGCCGAAAAGGGCAAGATGCTCTGTCGGACCTTCCTCCTAAGGCTGGGGGCCTGGAATGTCAGGTGATTATCGGCTTCCAGAATCCTTTATCGGCGTATTCAAAGCTTCAGACAAGTCATATTGTCATTGCGTAGGAGGATTTCTCCTCTTATTTCATGCAAAGATCTGCAAAACTTCCCGTGCATGGAATACCACAACGAGCTGTAAATAGATTTAGTATCACATGACTTCCTACGGCAACCCGGATGTGAGATCAATCCAAATGAACATCCACCAGATCCTCAAACAAATCCCCGAACCATCCGCCATCAACTTTGACTTCCCATCCCCAAGCTTGTCGATGTGATTGGCGACGCAATACAACTGTCACCTCTGATTTAAAACCAGAATCATTCTCAGCCATTGAAGCTTTCTTTTTGGGGCAATCTCCAATATATAGGCGCCGAGTGGCCAGCCGTCTGCGTCTTCACGAGCCTATAGAATAGGATCAGAATGATCCTCGTCAGCAGTACCGAGAGAGCCTGGCGAACCAACAAACCAACAACAGCCATCCCGTTACCGCTGTCAGGCACAAGACACAGAAATGTATATATCGGTCCACACCTTTTCCAGAATCGGTTGGTCCCGCCATGTCCTGCATCCCCCCTCATCTCGACGGTAGCGAATCAGATCCCAACGACGAAGGAGAGTACGGGTTTCGTTCTTCGTATATGAGCTTCTTCATAGTT
The DNA here is from genome assembly GCA_002276475.2 of Chlorociboria aeruginascens. Lineage (NCBI taxonomy): Eukaryota > Fungi > Ascomycota > Leotiomycetes > Helotiales > Chlorociboriaceae > Chlorociboria > Chlorociboria aeruginascens. The sequence continues at coordinate 48,240 of NCSK02000018.1, read as the reverse complement.
ATCTTGTGAAGCTTGTGAAGGCTTTTCCCTTTCCCTTTCCTTTCCAACTCTTTTTATTGTCGTCGTGTTGCGGTGTGTTCGGAATGAAGCCATGGTATTGAGCAGGTATCTCAACGAAGTATATTTAGCATGGCTCTCATCAGCACTGAATTGCTGTGTACCTCTCGAAGGAAGCCCAACCCCTCGTGGTAAGTTAACTTAATGCAAGTCAGTGCTATGATTAACGGTCTCAGGAGTAGAAAGGCCTATGAGGATTGAGCATAATCAACCGCGTCTTATCCCGCCGCCTTCTTTCGAGCCTCAAGAGAGACAGTCAAGGTCGAGGGAATGGGTGGTGGCTAGGAGCCGAAGTTTTGCCTCCCGTGCATCAAGTCGCGGTAGCTTCTCTGTGAGAAGGAAACAATCTACACAATATAGCAAATTGCGCAGGCCGCAGATCGGGGCACCCTCAGACTTTCGACACGTCGAAAATGGCCTCTCTAGAAGACCGGAAGGGTTCAGAAAGTTAGAATTGAGTATATACATGCCGGAAAATCAACTATCACCCATCCTTCCTCACTTTGGAGCGGTGGATGATACGACATTCCCTTACCAGAACGAGCCTTTATATCCTCCTAGCATTTATGCACAGTCGAGGAGCGAATCATCTTTGTCCTTCCAAATCCCCAGAAAACCCATCCGCTCAAGCACTGCTTCAACCTCGGATCTAGTTCGACCTAGGCCAGGGTCACTAAGTGTGGACGAATTATTGAACGCTTTGGAAGGTGATATTCCCCGCCGTCCACCTCAAGCTCGACTACGATCATATACGGAGCCTCCTGCATATGATCGAGTGAAGTCTGCTCTCCACGAAAGGTTTGAATTGGAGCAGAAACTGAGAGAAATCGATATTATCATTGAAGAAAGGCAGAGTGTTTATTTCAGCAGTCGACCAACAAGTCGGGCTCCTAGCCGTGCCGCCAGTCGTTCTGAAAGCCGCCCAAGGGTTTATGAAGAGTCACAAGGTAGGTTTATTTCTCTGAAATATTGAAAATCTCTGACGGTCAGTAGAACCTTTGCCCACGCCACCTCTAAACCCCTCTTTCACCCAGCGCATGTCTTCCTCAGTGGCCGATCAACGTCCTAAGACTGCTCCTTCACAAACAGTGTATATTCCCGCCCGTCTAACACCATTCAACCAAGCAACAGCTACATTTAACAAGCCCCCTCTGCCATTAAAAGAACGTTCCTTTGCGGCACCGCCTCCCCCGTTGCCCTTGGTTCTAACAGCACCCCCACAATCCCTCCGCAAGAAGAAATCCTTCTCTCGTGTGTCATCCTGGCTTTTTCCATCCCCGATGTCAGCCTCATCGAGCCCCCAGGATCACACCCGAACACTCTCCATGGACTCCATCACTAACGCCCCCAAGAATATTACCAGTCGCGAAGGGTTTTATCAGTGCATTGACCTCAATTCACATACACCGACTCACAGAAGGAGTGGTGATTCTTTCGTCAGCACAGTTAGTTCTCTGTCACACAACGACGATGTGGACAGCAAATTAGATGCACAAACACTTGTAGGAACCTGGACACCCAATTCAAGTCCAGGAAGAGAAAAGAGAGAAAAGAGCGTTGAATTAACACGCATCAGAACATTTGGCGAACCAGATATTGAAGCCAAGGAACTATGGAGAGTGGAAGAACTACCTCTGCCGACTGGACACGGGAGGAATAGTGTTGGTGTTGCGTTTTGATTTCGATAGATATACCATTTATATCTGGATTTTCTTGTTTGTGATTTATATTAGGATCGGGGAAGCATTAATAGGTGGTTTTGTTGATGAATTGTGAGCCCAAGCTCTGGAAGGTTTGCCTACTTGGTTATGCTATATGATCTGTATATCATTATTATACTTAGGCATTTGGAATAGAAATTAGTGATAAGTTTCCTCTGACATATGTCTCTAGACGAACCTTTTGAACATGGACTTATTGAGATTCTGGATTTGATATCGTACTTGTAATCTAGGTGACTGGCAAAGCCAAAGATAGTCGCTTTGTTTTCGCTTTGTTTCTCTTTTATTTTCTCTTTTTCTATTTTATTTTATTTTATATCTTTTTGTGAATTCAATACTTTACTATCAAACGTTCTGATTTCGTGGATCACGTGCAGAAATCACGAACGCGAATTGCTCCACCACCTGGTGCGCCAAACTTTCGACACCCAAAATGACAATCTCGCCAAGAGCAATGAACTTCTTTTCCCCCTGGATTCACTGACACAATTGCAAAAATGATGTTTGCTGAGGAAGACTCGCCGCACTTAAAGGCTTGGATCGTCAAACGGCTTGAAAATACGTATGTTTTAGCAGCACTTTTGGAGTTCCATTTCTAACCCACACAACAGCTCCGATGCAGATGCAGATGTCCTCGCAGAGTATGTCCTCGCCCTTCTACGACACGATGGAGACACAGAAGACATTCGAAGTATGTGCATGAGAGACCTTCCAGATTTCCTAAAGGAGGACTCTGCAATCTTCATCCGAGATGTCTTCGAAGCGCTACGCTATAAAGTATACCTACCGGGAAATGCTTCTGTCCGGAGACCCTCCCATCCTTTTGCCCCTCCTGCAGGTCCTTCTGTCTCATATGGGAATCTGGGTCTATCTACAGGATTAAGCAGTGGTTCGCGAAAACGATCATACAATGACCGAGGTGATGGCGACATTCAAGACAGAGGCTTTCCACAAGCGGCCCCAGACATCAATGTAAGGGCTTTCAAGCAGCCTCGGCGAGGTGTTAATACAGGTCGTGGGGGCTTTGATAGCTTTATTGGAAATGGCAGAGAAGGATATGCAGGACGACCGCCACCACCTATAAATCTCCACAACATATCCCCGCAATCTTCATTTCCAAATATGCCACCGATATCCAGCCCACCCGCAGGCATGCCGCCTATAGACCCGAATAACCCTTTAGCCACACTCCTCGCGATGCAGGCAATGGGCTTTTCACTGCCTGAAATGCCAAATTTCCCGCATAGATCACCAGGTGGTTTCAAAGGACCATCACCTGCGTCAGGGCCACCACGGAAACCAAGATGCAGAGATTATGATTTGAAGGGATATTGTGCGAGAGGTAATACATGTCAGTTTGAACATGGCCAAGATTCGATATTTGTCCCACCTGGAAATAAGAGCGATGAATATGATCCAAGCACTTCTCTTATGTTTGGGATGGAGGGAAATAATGTTATGAATCCAGGTCAGAATAATTTCCGAGGAAGCGATAGAGGACGAGGTCGTGGAAGAGGGCAAATTGATCGAGGAGGTCTCAACAATACTAGTAGACGAGGTGGCCGTGCAGAGTTTTCTTCGGACAGGCCGAATTACGACAAATCAAATGCGACTATTGTAGTTGAAAACATCCCAGAAGAGAGATTCACAGAGGATGCTGTTCGGGAGTTCTTCTCTGAATTCGGCACTATAATTGAAGTTTCAATGAGACCTTATAAGAGATTGGCTATCGTCAAGTTCGAAGATTGGAATGGTGCAAAGGCAGCATATGCATCTCCCAAAGTCATATTTGACAATCGATTTGTCAAAGTCTATTGGTACACAAACCCCGATTCTCTACCTCAACCTCCTGCAGTATCTGGTTCAAATGGCGCAGCAGGTAATGGAAGCTTAACTCCAGCTCCTGCAAAGGGACCTCCAGAACCTCAAATCGACATTGAGGAGTTTTCTCGGAAGCAACAAGAAGTACAGAAAGCCCACGAAGAGAAAGTGAAGAAGAAGCAAGAAATGGAAGCTGCTCGGAAAGAATTAGAAAAACGCCAAGAAGATCTCCTTAAGAGTCAAGCTGAGGAAAAGAGGAAACTGATGGAGCGGATAGCTGCAAAGAGTAAAAAGGCAGGCTCTCCCGACCAGGGAAGTAAACCAGATGGTGCTGCTAGCAAGCAGACTGCACAGACTGAGGCTCTTAAAAAACAACTTGCAGCATTGGAAGCTGAAGCACAATCGCTCGGCCTGGATACATCTCTTTCTGGCGATACTTCCTATAGTTCACGCGGAGGGCGTGGTGGTCGTGGCTTTATCCGTGGCGGGCGCGGTGGTAGATATCCACCACGTGGTAGTTCCGGTTTTGGAGTACGAGGTGGATTTGCCAGAGGTGGTACATATAAACTTGACAACCGACCGAAGAAAGTGGCTCTTACAGGCATAGATTTCACGCATCCTGAGAAGGATGAAGCTCTTCGACAATACCTCCTCGTAAGTCTTCTCACCGCATATTACAAGGCCAGAAAACTAATAATCCCTAGGTCATCGGCGAGTTTACAGATCTTGATATCACACCGGAACGCACATCCATTACCTTCAAAGACCGCTTCACAGCCGAGAAATTCATGTTCGGTGGAGAAATACCCTCCATTGGAAAGGTAGACTTTGCATGGGTGCAAACTCCTCTCCCGCCTGTCAATTTAGCTTCGAAAGCTGTTGGCGGGAAAAATGAAGATGATAGCCCTATGGATGAAGGTGATGCTATGGCAGAGAGTTCTTCAAGTCATAATCATGCGGCTCATAGCCAAGAACAGCAGGAGAATATCGATTATGATGTGGCCGATGATAATGACTGGGGTGTTCAATAGAAGATGAGGATTTGAAGAGTGTGCCTTCTCGGAAGTCGAAGCGGAAATCTGAGGAGGGATGGGTGTACTTTTATTGTATTGTAGTATAACACCCGCGGCGTACAATATGATACGAATGATATTCACATCTAAGATTCCTCAAAATCTGTGATCGAATGGTGTTGGGATTGCTAAAACAGTCATCAGTCATCTCATAAGTTACATGTCCATCACTTACTTCACTTCCCAGTAAAATTCCAAACAGAAGATATCCCGGTTGGCTAATGGTTCGAGATCGGGGTGAGATATTGAAATATACTACCAACTGATGAACAATAAACCCACATTTTCCAGATAAATGTAGTACAGGACCATATAGCAAAAGAAGGGGCAACACTCATGCAAAGAACAAGGACGTTCAACCACCAATGTTCTAAATCCGTATATTACGTTGGCAGTTGAGCAGAAAGCTTGAATTTCTAGAATTTCAAGTTGAAGGGCGCCATATTTTATACAGCAGTCTTGCCTCTATCAGGGACCTTTAGCTTGCGCTTCAGTAAATCCTTCTATATATATTCTAACAACCTATGTGAGAAACAATCTCGTCCTTTTCAAAAAATATAAAATATACGAGGATCCCGCCCGAGCTCACTAGAAATCGGAAATTCCATATAGTGGGATTCCTCCCTAACGCCTCAAAATCGAAAGTTAACTCCTTTCACGCTAAGCCCAGCCGCTATGCCAAGCCATCTAATCCCTGACCCTTCCTAAACGCCAATTCTAATCCTCACTTGAATAAGCTCCGTAGATCCTCTAATCGCCTTCGGGCAGCCTCCGCTTTATCCATGCTAGTTCGACTTTGACTATCCATACTCAAGCTTGCCAGCTTCTTCTTCTTCTCCTGAAGTTCTAACATCTTTTCCTCAAAACTATCATTCATAATATAGCGGACTGTCTCGACAGCTCTCTTCTGTCCAAGTCTGTGAACACGATCAACTGCTTGTGCTTCCGCAGCTGGGTTGTATTGTGGTTCCATGACATAAACCTTGTTTGCAGTTGTGAGATTGAGTCCGAGTCCTCCCGCCATGATGGAAACAAGGATCACATGGATTGATGGGTTTTCACGGAATTCTTCGAGAGCATATCCACGTGCCGTACGAGTCATCTTACCATCTAGACGTGTAAATGAGATGGCGTTGGCTTCGAGAGCCTTTTGTATGAGATCAAGATGTGCTGTCCAGCCGGAAAACACAACACTCTTGATTGGAGGTTCGAAAGGATTCTCCTCAGATTGTCTCTCAGAAACCAAGAGATCAGCGACTAAGGCTTGAGCTTTAGTGTTGGGGCCGCTATAGTTTTTGATTCCTTTAACATATTTCCCTTCGCTTTTTCCCTTGACTCTGGAGTCCTCGTCCTCTTCTACACCACCTTGTCGCAAAGGAAAGTAGAAAATCTTAATACGCTGCTTACAGATCGGACAATCAACCTTGGAATTGCCACCTGCAACCTCATATATTTGAGATTTGTAGTTATCGATGCAAACCTTGCAGATGATGTGGTAACAAGGTGTCATATAGCCAATGACTTCATCCTTGACATCTCCGTCTATATCTGTAGAATCGTAAGGACCAATTTTCCGATTGCAGGTTAGGCAAACATCGGCATTTGTCTCTTTCATCAAGTTATACATATCGTACGCCTGATTTGGAGACAATCCAGGTCTGTCTTCCTCTTCGTCACTATCCAGGTCGATTGCGGAATCCTTGCTCAAACCATTCATTACTTCTAGATCTTCGGGACTCATCAAATCTTTACCACCAGCAGAGATGAGCCTCAGGCGGAGAATTGATTGCAAGATATGAACGTATGATCTTCCACCCAAGCTCTTTTCTCGCTGGCCCACAATGACCTTGACTCTATCACTTGCATTTTTGGCAAAGATCTCGTACATGGCGCGTTCGTCCTCACTGAAGTTAAGTTTGACGAGATGATCGTGACGAGCTGGAAGATCGATTCTATCTTTGAGACGACGTAGGGTGATGCTATCAACTAGAAGTCGTAACTTAGGTAGAATTTCGGGGTCGCAGTTCTTGAAAGGGGCCATGATATACTGCGCAAATCCGCCTCGTTCATCAAAAGGCTTAATTCGTAGAAAAGTCATCAATGCACCCAAGTCTTCGAGGCGATTTTGAACTGGGGTACCTGTCACTGCCCATCGACGCTCAGCTGCAAGTCGGCAGATTGCTTTGGATTGTTGAGTAGACTGTTCTCGAATCATATGTGCTTCGTCCAACACGACACGGAACCAGTTGATCTCTTCCAGCGGGTATTGGCCCTCCTTCTTCTTGCCTCGTTTGTTAAATTCACTTGCTACTGATCCATATGTCGTAATGACTAAATCAAATTTGGCAAGCCGTTCGGCGTCCTTAATTCGACCTGAGCCATGGTAGACGTAATAACTGAGTGTATCATTTTTGACATGTTGCTTGATTTGTTCCTCCCAATTTGCAATCGTACTCAAGGGCGATACCAAAAGAGTTGCTTTAGAGTTCAACACCAACGGGGTTTGCTCAATTTTAGGAAGACTCGTCTTGCCCTTTTTAATGTGACAGAGCTCTTTATTTTCCGGAGATGCAAGAGGAACCTTTTTAGCCCATTCCTCCGACTCATTAAGAGTCGTAACAACTAAGGCCAGAATACTCAAAGTTTTACCAAGGCCCATCATATCTGCAAGAATACCCCCGAGGACCTGTGGTGGACTATCTTTCTCCTCCTGGCCGGTGATGACATTGTAGTAGGATCTCTGGCCATTGCCACTGACATTAAGTCGCCATAAAGAGCTATTTCCCTTCTCGCCTACGCCAAACACACGAGCCTTCTCCTTTGTTGTCATGAAGTATAATCCTTGCTTTTGGTGCTTGAGTAATTCAGTCGTAATACGGGGATCTGGGTCCATTTCTGGTAAGTTCTCGGATCTTTCAAGAGAATCAAACATGCCGAGAACGTCATTGCGTATGTCTTCGGTAGTTCGAAGAGGGCCTTGGTTACGATACCCATGTGTTGAAGCAGGAGTTCGGTTGACTTGTGTTCGTGGCACTAGAGCATGAGGATTGTAGAGCTCTGTCCCAGCTTCTTGAAATGTAGGCTGCAAAAGCCAAACTTGTTTTTGGGAGAGAAATCTACCCACGTTCACAGCATGCTTTTTGGGCCCATAGAGAGTCAAATCCAAGCTATAGCGCTCAGATGTCTGCGAGCCTGGCTCTAGATCACCTGGGTTTCTTGCTCGCGACCTAATACGTGCAGAGGTTCGAATACCAAAAGAAGAGTCCATGATTGGGGCTAATCCAATGGCAGTATTGACATCTAAACAGCCAATGGTCGTCCGTGTACTGTCGACTGCGTGAATTATGGTTGTCTTGTTGTCCCCTACACGTCTTCTCAAGAGTATCTTCACTTGTGGCCAGAACGAATCATTCAGGACCGGGATACCAGGTTTGGGGGTTGGGACCTTGCAAGCATTAATTTGTGCACCGTTCACTGCACCGTAGCAGACTTCTTTATCGCCAGAGTCCCCGACGAGTACCAAATCTTGATCATCTACTATTAGTTAGTTTCTAGTAAAAACAGGAGACTGAAATGCGTTGGTCTACCTCTAGATAGGTCCACTGCGACACCAATTGCGAGACGATCTCGAGGTATCTGCTCTTGCTTCTCCCTCATGTACTCTCCCAGAATGCTGTCCCTCCCACCACCACTGAACTCAGCCTTCTTCCCGGCATCATCCAACTTCCTCCGCTTCGGTGCAGATATGATATCTCGCTCTGCCACGTTGTGCATGCGTTCTAACATATGTCCCATCCCTGGCATCTCGCCATGTCCATAGGAAGAGGAAGAGAAATTAGTAGAAGTAAAGTCGCCTTCTTGGTTTCTGCTATTTCGGACTCGATTTCGCTGCTGTGGTGGAGCATATGGTTGTGCATTTGGCTGTGAACCGCTAGGACTGTCGAAGTGGAAGGCGAGTTGAGGGGATGCGCCGTTTGTGAAGGGAATTCTGGGAGGGTGTTGCTGGATTTGGTGAGCAGCTCGCGGATTGAGGAGCGCAGCAGCATTCCATTGTGGTGCACCATTTGTGGTTCCAGTGTATGAAGTGGACTCGAGATTCCGACGAGGCTGCGAACTGGCCGAGGCTGCTGGGTAGGCGGTTGGAGAATGCAAATGGGGAGTGCCATTTGGATAACCATTACTGTTAGGATTATTCCAGGAAGCCATCTCTGTAGAACTAGAAGGCAAGAGGTTGCTATCACGGTCGCATGCAGACGCAGATGCAGATGTTGCAGATGTTGTGTCGAGGTGCGCGCAGCTATGGTCAGGTCGAGACGACGGTGTTAAAGAACGTAGGAAGGCATCGGAGTGATTAGAAAGCAAAGAGCGCAAACGAAGGCAGAGGTGTTCCGCAATAGAAAGGAAGAAGAGTCACAATCAAAACGAAAATGAAGATAAGGATCAAAATTAAGGGTGGACAGAGGAAGGAGACATCATAATGATTACTTTGCTCGACGCTTGTTCTCACTCATCCGTGACAATTCCCTTCGGCCTTAAGAGACTGGGCGGTGGGAGGCGAAAGATGACTAATGCGTTTACGGAGTTGCAGGACTGGATTATTAACGAGTATATCATTTTCCACCTTTGCTTGTACTGATCATAATGATTAGTATGATAGTCCAACGTCCTGTGTGTATCTGGGCAAGCCGGACATCAAGTCGGAAACTGATCATACCATACATATACAGAATCTATTCCTGGGGGTTGCTCTTTCTAAAGGCTACTAGATCTTCTAATACAGTACCCCTTATATTCTTCCGAAACACCTCGTTCTCATGCGCCAATCATAGGCTATCGATCCCAATATGACAAATAATACTAATACATCCACCAGATCCAGATATCGATGCTTACTAAGGACGTAAACTGCCAAGCCCACCGGCACCCAGCTTTTAACACCACGTGAACACGGGGTTCTTGCTCTTGACCGTTTCAAGCCTCTCCACGATCACTCTTCTTTGATTTCCTTCCATGCCTTCGGCTGCCGCATAGCCAAGGTCCCCTTCGAGATCATCGCCATCGTACAGCATCTGCCCAGCAGCACGACTTCGCGTGGAAAAGGAGAATCTCCTGTTTTCGCGGTGTCGAGAAGTGGACCTGGCCGGGCCGTCAAAACTCACGCGCGTCCGCGAGTGACTCAGCCTGGGTCGACCGACGATGTCGCCAGACTGGGTTTTGACAGGAAACGTGCATTCATGAGGGTTGCCGGTGACTGTGAGGGTGGAAAGCCAACCGCCTCTTCGCTTACACGGGGACTGGCTAGCTCAAAGCGATTGGCATTGGGGAGATCTGCGGGCGGACTTGCAAATCCTAAAAGGTCGGGTTGCGGAGCGGACGCATTTGCTGCGCTGATGTCCATTTCTTCATCGAGCTCCCTGCTGCGATCGTTACGTCTTCTCATTTCAAAAGATGGCACTCTCATGGGAACCGCGATTGGTATATCAACCAGGTCATCCCAGACACAGACTCGTGCTCTCCTTGTGAGCTCTAATGGCCCATGATCTGCCGTTTTTAGTGTTTCAACGACATTCCACGCCTGCCCCTTCATGACCGCGATCTGTCTTGCAAACATGCGCTCCTGGAAATCTGCATCTTGGCTAAAAACTTGTCGCAGCTCCAGCTGTGTCTCGCTCCACCATTGGTTGGAGGTAAGAAGAGGTAAGAAATGGTCTCGGGTCTTTTGGGAGAATGGCTGGCCAATAAGTGATACCGGAAGAAACAGCCATCCAAAAGGAAAGCTTCGCCAGGCGTCGGGATGCTTCCACGGCCACGAGAGACTGTTGTCGATAGCTCCAAGTGAGATGGTAGCTTCAGAAAGCCTGGGTGTCACAGATCTACTGGTCGCAGCCATAGGCTTTTGGACCTTATATGGATATGTAGGCGACTGTGATACTCCAATACTTTCTCCGGGAACTAGCCGAGGCGATGGTTCTGTATCATGATGACCATTCATCTGCGGTGGTTCAGAAACTATAGAAACATCTTGATTTTCCAAATCTACTTTGACCATCCAGTTATCCAGACCTCTATCCGTGTTCCGCATAATATAGTCCAAAATAACAAGCTTTTCTAACTCTTCGCGAAACGATTGTTGTAAGGCGTCTGTCCAAATAAAACGTCTGGTTTGGGCCTCATCTGCTGTTGACGTAGCAGCATTTTCATTGTAGTCATCATCCGACTTTGACCTCCCGGGTCTACAAGTATCGCTCCACGGCTTAACCTTCTGCCTGGCCTCATCATTTTGTCTGAATGTATTATGTGAATTATCTGGCCAAGGGTTCTCTCGTAGAAAGACATTGGCGTCTTTAAACCCTTTGAGGAATACTTGGAAACTTCCCACCTTTGCAGGGAAGGGTTTTTTTTTCCGGTAAAAGTTCCTGCGATCCCAAAAGTCATAGTGGAAAGACCTCGAAGACAGATGAACTATATCGGTATATGGCACAAGGTTGGTTCGTAGGCGGCAATCCAATGTATATGCAGCAGCTTCGGAGACATAACTGAGGTTAGGAATGAGACATGCTCGTCCAAAAAAGCACGGGAATAGGTTTCGATGTATCCATTTATTCCATTTTGGATTTCCTGCGGCATAGGGTTCCTCATCCTTGGGCTTGAAAACGCCAACAACCTTCCCAGTGCTATTACGTGCAAAATAACTCCCGGAACTGCCTTGTGAAATCATCTTCGGATGTATATCTTGTTCTATAGCAACTCTCACGCTTTCCACAACATCGTCAAATTCCGTTTTGCTCATTCGATTGTGGTCTATGTCGACCGCGGCCGTCTCAGCAGTCCACGGGCGCACACCATCAGGCGCTTGGAACACGGAATGGTGTATCTCCAACTTTTCCTCCGCATCGGTCTTCCCCTTGACTTTACTGATCTTAAATTTCGAGGCAATTTCGTCCGCCCACCTCTCCAATCTCGCATTAATGGCCTTAATGTCGACTCCGGATGAGTTGCTTCGCATCCGTCTTCGAGGTCTGCGGCTTGTAACAGGAGATGTGAAGCCATCGGTATGCATGCTACCGCGCGGTCGAGGCTGACTGATGGAAGCATAACGTGGAGCAGACGCTGGTTGTAGAGAGGCACGGCTGTTTGCAAGTTCATCGTTGTCCGAATCGTCGCTGAACTCGTCGGCCTGGGCAATTCGGGCATAGCCCGTTGTAGGAGGTCGATTCCTCGGCATGCTTCTGTCTATATCATCGCGAGCATGATTATTGAGGGCAGATGAGAGGAAATCTTGACGTTTCCGGATTTGTAACACGTTAATGTCAACCTAGTCGCGAACGTGGATTTTAATCACGTGAAAGAGACAAGGCTGAGGTCCAGGGCAGGTGAGCAATAGAAGGTCCGTACTACCTCTGGATTGGGTAGGGTTGGAAGAAGAAAACGTCAGTTAACAGAGCTGCGTGAAGTCTACTCTCTTCATTATTATTATCATTTAACGCTAGAGGGGTAAATTACGTATTATACATCCTGATATCTATCTATGCAAATTGCTTCACCCCAGCTCTCTCTTGATTGATAATATGCAACGTCTCCAATCAAGATCAAGATTCCGCCAAAACCTGCTTCACAATCTTCGCAACCTCTCCCTTTTCTACGGGCTTACCGCCCAAAGCTTCGGGAGCGAATATCTTCTTCAAAACATCCCCTATCTGCATCTTTGCTCCCTCACTCTTCATGGCATCCACCACCCCTTTAACTGTGTTCCTGATCTCTTCATCACCCACGGTCTCCACTGCACCCGCATACTCCTGCATAATCTTTAATTGGCTCTCCTCCTTGTCTACTAGGTCCTGTCTTCCAGCGGATCTGAACTCTTCACACGCTGCTTGGCTGGCGGTGGTGGATTTGCGGAGGAGAGCGAGCACCTGCATGTCGGTGATTATAGGAGTATTTGTCTTGGAAGCATTGAGTGCTTGGCTAAGTAGGGCGCGGAGAACGGAGAGGCGGTTGGAATCTTTATTTTGCATGGCGGTTTTCATGTCTCTTCTACAAAACAAATCCTTTGGTTAGTGCTTGGACTGGCCATCCGATAATAGAGCTTGCCTTGCCTGATCTTGAGGAGCATCGGAGGTGCAGTTGTGGGTGTCGTAGCATAACAGCGACAACAGAGCCTTGATGCTCTGATTACTGGTCTTGTGATCATATTCGTTGAAAAGAAGAAAAAATAGGGATGTGGTAGCGATGATCCGGTGGAGCTTGCGGTAGCGTACAAGTAATGAGCGAGCGTCGTTCCTTCTTTCGCCAAAGGTGCTTCACCACCTCGTGATTTAGGAACACAGGGAATACCTACCTACCTACCTACCAGCCTAACAACTTCAACTACCGCACTTTTACAAACATGCTACATATCGGTCTACCAAGAAAGTAGGAAGTCTTCAGGCAACTCAACAGATTGCAGGGTGGGTTCCCCTTATTCTCCCCGCATTTTCCTATACAGTAACTCGCATTGCCTATCCTAGCAAGGGTATGGTAGAATTCCCAGACCACAGTTACCTCATCCAGTATGGAGATGTATCCGTTTACTGTGGTAAGGGTTATTCGAGATTTCCTATTTCTAACCAGCCAGCAAGATGCTGGGTGGTTGACTTAAAAGAGCTTGTACTTGGTTAGTCACGAGCATTACTCCTCTATTTTGCTTAACCCGGAAATTCCAATCCACATTCTCGAAACTTCAGAACGTGTCTTATATTCCTCGAGGGGCTGATTTATTATCCTCCTTGCGTCCTCTGCCCGGCATGTTGGACCTGGGGCAAGATATATTCCAGTCATTGATACCAAGGTCTTCAGTTTAGAACGACTTGCTAATATAATATATTACGACTAGTCTTCCCCAAGTCCAGAATCAGTTAGGCATCACAGCATCCGTAATACATGTCCTAACGGAACATTGAAGCACGACACCTTCATTATGACATCCCTTACCCAAAGCCCTAAGGCCTCCCCATCTCAAACTCGCAACCAGTCCCATTCTCATCACCTCGATATTCCCCTTGACGACGAACACCATCGAGGTCGTAAACGGCGCCGCTCTTCCGCCGCATCCCCGCCTACCCAAATCCCTTCCAAGGGGTCAACTACCCTAAGAGGCCGGGGTCGTCATCGTTCCACCTCTCTTCCAATATCACAAGACGAAGCCTCAACTACCGCTCTGAGCTCGCGACCTAACTCCAAGTCCAGCTTTAGAATGAGGTCGCGCTCCACTGGAAGAAAGAGTCCAAGAAGAAAGTATCAAAAGAAGATCCTGCAAGTCAGAGCACAAGAGACAAAGAGGAGAAGCCAAAGCCCAAGTAGGTCGAAGAGCGTCGATGGGAAGGAGTTGCCAAGACGGAGAAGACAGAGGACTAGGAGCAGAAGCCGAGAACATGCAATTGGGAAGGAAAATACGGAGGGCTTCGTTTAGAGGAAACTGTTTCGGATGGAGAAGTAGCGGCTTCAGGAGCGAGTGTGTCTTGAGTAATGGCGTTATTCATTACAAAAAAGGGCAATGGAAGGAAGGCTGGCTTGGTACTGGGATTGGCGTTTACGGGTTGCCCAAAAGCAGACTGGTGCTGCATTGAGTCCTCGATCAAAGCGTTCACTCTGTATTATCACTGGATTTTTCTAGTTGAGCTCAATCTAATCGCTTGTCACTTCCTATTACTCAAAAGATCTTCTAGACCTTGTTCAATTCTCATGCAGCTAAATACACGATGACTTAAGAAGATTACGACAAGGAAAAGAATATATCAATGTCTATCATTCAACTTAGCGCCCAGCTTGTTTTGTACCCCAATTATCCGACGTTAGCAAGGCAAAGGGGTTCTTTCATGATTTCGTGATTTCGCCGGAGTCGCTAGCAGTCATGATGAGTGACGACGCGCAACAGTACAGAGGTGAGGGAAAGAGATCTATCATTGAAGATATGAGAGTTCTATAGCTTATCGTAGTACTACGTGATTTTATTAGCATTTATGCTTGAATGTGTGAAAGGATATAAACTTACATTCTCATAACCTGGTACCTCAACCTTGATACCTTTACGTTTACGCATCTCCTGCACAACTTGACCAACCTTTGAGGTTCCATCGATGGGCGATCCGCCGGGAAGGATTTGCCAATGGTCGAAGACCGATTGGGGGAAAGCTTGACCGGAAGTATGCGAGCGGAGATCTGCATTGAAACCGAAAGATTCCATGACTGGAAGGTAAGCCTTGATGGTGAACAGAGGGGTTCCTGGACGTTGTTCTTCGTTGAAGACGTGACCTCTTCTCCGAGTAAGCACACCGTAGACACCACCCATAGCACTCTCGGGTACTTGAATTTCGACCAAGAAGACAGGTTCGAGGAGACCTGGTTCGGCTAGGAGAGCTGCAGCGTACAAGACCCGGCGAGCGGTGGGAATGAGTTGTCCACCACCGCGATGGATAGCATCAGCGTGGAGGGTAACGTCCATGATATTCCATCGGCACGATCGCATTGGCTCTTCTGCAATTGGCCCTTCTCTTGTAGCCCATTGGAAACCAGAAACGACAGAATCCTTGATCTCATTCAAGTACTGGACAGCCTTGGTCTGATCAACTAACAAGTTGGCACCGTTGGTGTCTGGACCGAAACACCAAATTTTACGAGCATCGGTAACATCCCATCCGTGGTCGTCAGCCAATACACGGGCGCGAGTCTTGAAATCGTCACGGGGGCTGATCCTGCCTGCCTCGATCTCCTTGGAGACCTCCTCGTCAAGAGGTTCAGCAATCATGTAGAGACGGTTGTGCTTATTAGGTGACTTGGAAAGAGCAGTCATGCTAGACTTCCCTGTGACGGTCTCACGGTAGGCAACAACAGGGTCGGAAATACGGAGAGGGACACCAGCATGATCTTCTTCGAGATCCTTCAAGCAAATTTCCAAATGTAACTCACCAGCACCAGCAACAATATGCTCTCCGGATTCGGAGATAGATGTCAAGACACATGGATCGGATTTTGAGAGACGCTTGAGACCTTCGACGAGCTTAGGCAAATCCTGGGCATTCTTGACTTCAACAGATCGCCGCACAACAGGAGATACAGAAAACTTCATGACCTTCAAGTTGTGTGCGGTCTCACTAGTGGTAAGAGTTCCAGACTTCAACAAGAACTGATCGATACCGACCAATCCAAGTATATTACCAGCTGGGACATCATCAATAGGATCGACCTTACCACCCATCATCAGAACAGTACGTTGAATAGCCTTGATGAAAAGATCATCTTTCTTTCCTGGAGTGTAGTTGGGGCCTTGGATACGGACTTTCAGACCAGATCGAACGGTACCAGCGAATACACGGCCAAAAGCGTAGAAACGACCTTTGTCGGACGTTGGCACCATCTTTGAGACGTATAACATAAGGGGTGCTTTGGGGTCACAATCTCTGATACCAATGCAGGCCTCATCATCGGGAGGACCTTCATAGAGAGTCTCAGCACGATATTTCTGAGCAGTGACAGGGGATGGTAAATGAAGAATCATCATCTCCATAAGTGCATCAGCGGCGGGAAGGAAAGTTCTCATAATGACTTTTAGAAGTTGCTTGCCCTCCTTCTCCTTGTCATCGGCATTAAGCTTGATGTTGAGCTTCTCGAGAAGAGTTGGGATCTCATCCTTCTTGAAGTTCATAACCACATTGAAGATCTTGAAAATTGGATCCAGAATGAACTGGTTGAAAGCACGTTCTAATTGCTTGCCCTCGTGTTCGCTCTTGGTGGTCCACTTCTTGGTATGGGGGTTGAAATAGTTGTCGCCCTAAAAAAAAAATAAATCAGTATTAAATATTATGGATCTTAACAACATTTGCTTACCCAAAGACGCTCCATCATCTTGTTTCGATCAACACCAAACTTCTTGGCATAACGTTGAGCAAATTGTCTAACGGTGAAAGCCCATCCGTGGAGACCAGAACCGAAAGCAACAGTACCCTTGTATGGGTAGACCTGGACATCACCAAGAATCTTATCGAAATACGTAGAAATAACGACATTGACAGACTCGATTGTTCTCGAAAAAGATTGGTAGAGATCCTCCTTTGAGACCTGTAATTCAAGAAGAGCACGATCGACCTTATTGATAATAACAACAGGCTTGATACGCTCACCAAGAGCTTGTCGAAGGACGGTCTCGGTCTGGACACACACACCTTCAATAGTGTCGACGACAACGAGAGCACCATCGGTGACACGGAGAGCAGCGGTGACCTCTGAAGAGAAATCAACGTGGCCTGGAGAATCGATTAAGTTGATTAAGAAATCACGTCCCTCAGTCTTCTGGCCAACAATGTCTTTGAGATCTTCATCATCCGCAAGGTTCCCATAGAGGGAGATGGCAGTTGACTTGATAGTAATACCACGCTCCTGTTCATCTGCACGAGTATCTGTAGCTCGCGCCTCGCCGGCCTTTGCGGAGGAGATAATCCCGGCCTTTGAGAGGAGAGAATCGGTGAGAGTTGACTTTCCGTGGTCGACGTGAGCAATGACGGACATGTTACGAACGTTCGTAGCCTTGTCCATCAGGGCGCGGACCTCTTGTATGGTGAAGCTGTTACAAACGATATATTAGCAAATGCTTGGTATCTTATCTCCGGGATAATTTATTGCCCCTCATCCAAGACCATGTCGAGTATGCGAAGACTCGCACTATTGCTCTTACGCGTATACAGTCAGCGAAAATGAAAATTGCTACTTACTTGACCATGGTGGCGGTGGTGCTTCAAAAGCTGATGAATCCAAGAATTTTATGGAGATGCGGGGACTCGAGAAGTGGTCGAGGACACACAATATTAAATGAATCTATCTAGGACCGTCTTCAACTGGCGGCGACAGAGACAGAGACCGTTGACGCAGCGAAAGTTGCGATACTTTCGAATGCGCAGACAGAGGCGGAGAGTTGAAGGGGAAGAAGTTGGAGATGAAGATGGAGGAGGGGAAATCTTTAGTGGGGATAAGTCGTCGCATAAAAATTCACTAGCAAAAAAATAGGTGGCCAAGCCGGTCGCCGTACTTCGAGAGCCCCTCATTAGCCCTTGCCCTACAGAGAGGATTAGTCACCAGTCGGTTAGCCGATATAGCGGATCTTTAACTATTAATACCGCAATGTAGGTATGCTGTTGACCAATTACAGCACCAAAGGAACATTATGATATGAAGCGTATGGAGCAACGGGTGGACGAGCAATTCAGACTTCTTTATCAATTTTATAAACCATTCCCAGCCAATTCTTGCGTAATTTCAACTATGAAAAATTTGTGAACTATATGGTGTCGCTATAAATATATTTCTTTTAGCCAACATTTATTTTATATTTTTACGTCCACAATGTCAACTTCTGCTTTCTGCAATAGGCGAACCAGCGCTACTTGCAGCACTTACTGTACACGACCTTCGTACTGCTGTACGAAAAGCGGTTGGACTTCTTGCACTGTAGGAGTTAACTTTCAATTTGGAGGCGTTAGGCAGGAATTTCACTATATAGAATTTCTGATTGCTAGGGAGCTCGGTCAGGGGACCTCTTTGATCATCACAAATCCTTTTTTGTATCTTTTTTTAGTTGGCATTGTTTCTTACAGAGGTTATTAGAATATGTTTAGGACGTAATCGAAGCGCAAGCTCAAGGTCCCTGATAGAACCACGATAGGGCTCGAGACCAGTTTCAAAGATGAGCCTTTGACAAAATCCATTCTACTCGTCATGTGGGCCCTGAAACGCCATTGCTATGCTATTCCCACCCCAGTACATCAGAATTACGAGGACCCTAAAATCTTCCCGTACGCATCCTCAACTTCACTCGCCACTTCCAACAAAGGAACAACTACAATCTGATGCAGAACGTTGGGCAACTTGTCCCGATTCCATCCAATCCACTCAAGCGGCGGTGTAGCCTCACCCATATCACGAAGCTGCGGCGTTTCAATGATAGGAGGCTCGAGAGCTGTGTAGTCATATTTCGACTGGGGTACGTTCACTTCAGCCGTGATTTTCTGTTGCTCGCCTTCTTTTCTCTCAGCGGAGTCCTCATCCGGCACCCCAGTAATCTTGACAGCGGAAGGTGCCAAAGGCTTTCCAAGTCTCTGAGCAAGAGCTTTTGAATGACTAGCCCACATGCTCCGAATGAAGCTAATTCGCGAGTAATTCCATCCCACCTCGACTTTCCCCTCAAAAAAACTCTTAAAAATGTAATCAATATGATTAGAGTTAGGTGTTTGCCACGTCTGCATCGTAACTTTAACTTCAGGGACCTTCAATATCGTGCCACCACGAGAACCAGTGGCACTGCTAACCACATCTTCCACTGAAATATCTCCAACGGGTCTAGGTAGGTCAATTTTCTTGACTCCTGCAAGTCCGATACGGAGCTGGCCGAGTGTCAACCCTAAAACGGTGTGTAGTCTACCATGTTCCATCTTTACTGTAAATCTTGCCTGCGCATTGAGAGCCTCCAACTTAAAAACTTGGTGGTCTGAGAAAGTGCTGGGGAAGGCTCCCACGTTTACAGCTTTAAGCATGACAATAACGTCAGTATTGAGAGATACTGGTGATTGGCGTATCTCTTCGTTTAAAGGTGGCGAAGTCTTATGAGGTGGCACAGCTGGATTTGCAATAGCTTTTCGCTTCATAAACTTCTCAATCTCAGTGAGAGATGTCTCGTAATTGTTTCTCTTTTCTTGAACAAGCCGTAGAAAGGCTTGATATAGTGCTAATGCTTGGGATGCCGTCGTGGTAGTGCAGAAGACCTGCACCGCTTCACCATCCAGAATGGCAACAAGTCGGTCGCCCTTAGCACTGACACCATTTCGAACATTATACATGAGGAACTCGAAAGATGTGATGTCTGCAACCAGAAATGCTTGGTAGTCAAACGAGGCTTTAACTAGAAATTGACTGAAGCCTAAAGATGCTTGAATCAGAGGTGTCTGGTTCAAGGCTTTCTCTCGAGCGGGCCATTGTATTGAGGTGCGAACCCTGAAATCTTGTAGCGCAACAAAACCACTCATCCTTCCGACACTGTCAACCCCAACTTTATCAAAACCGAGACAGAGATTCTGTTCCCAATCCGAGGTCTTCTTTGACGAAATCCAGAAATTGGATATCATGAAAGCTGATTTCCCTATAGCCTGGCCAAGATCCAGATGTACATCCAGTTCCGCAATCGACACGGTAGCATTCCAAGGGAATGCCCCAGTGGCAGCAACCTGCTGGTATCTCTGAACTAAAAATGTTTGTGGTTGTAAGTTGGACGTCGCAACTGGTGATGCTGTGCTCTGCCGGATTTCTGCAGGAACCCAGATCTCTCGGAATAATAGAAAATCTTGCAGTTGTTTGGCATTGACTAAGACTTTCATGGGACTAATTTTCAAAATTGCAGACATCCCACTAATTCCACTAACATGTTTGCTATTCATCAATGATAGAAAGATTGAGTCCACATCGAAGCTGCCGGTTGACTCTCTAGAGTATACATGTTGTACGGATGCTTGTAATCGAGAGAAAGCTGCTGAAGCCGCAAAGAAATGTCCATGCTCGATCGATCGCACCGTATTTATTGTGATGTATATATCATCAAATCGAGCCGTTGCAGCGACTCTTGCTATAGGTTGACAACTGAGACTGAATTCTTGTTTGCAGATACGCAACCCCAAGTTTAACCTAGTCCGTCCAAGAACAGCACTAGGATCCGCAGTCAGGATGTTGTCTTCATCCGAACTCATGAACTTCTGAGGTGGGGCTTTGGCCTGTGAGGGCTTCTTATCTTTCTCATCATCACTGACAATTTCTTTAACGGTTGACGAGATTTCCAGTATCAGGGGGACTACCGCAGGATATAAGATATTTGATGAGGCATCAACTTTCACCTCGGCATTCAATGATGGATCATCCAGACCATTATCTTTGTATTCCACCTTCCAAGCAAGTCCTGGGGCTCGAAGAACTGTGTTGCTATTAGCATCCGTTTGGGTGAATTGGCCATATCTTCCAGTTTGCGCCATTCTGCCAGTTTTAGCTCCCGTATTTGAAGGGGTAGTATCCGAGACTTTCTTGCCAGAGAGATATACAACAGCTCCCGCAAAGTCTGCATCAACTAGCAGGGATTCCATTCTTTTTTTTCCCGAAGAAAGGCTTCCGCTTCACATCAGCAGCTGGGGCTAGAGCTGGGTTTGTTATCCACGTAGCTGATGCAGCGCGAACCTTTTCAAAAGCAGATGCAATTGAGAGTTTGAGTTGCGCAGCCGGGATCATAAATTGAGAGGTCAACCGAAGGTCAAGAGATTTGCCCGCAGCTTGGAATGCTAATCGGCGAGCGTCTGCCGTCGACACGTAGCCAACATTGAAGATGACTTCTGGTAGCAGCGCAGAGTTCAAAGATCTTTGGATTTTATCGTGTGATGCTGGAACCATTTGCAATTGGAGGTCTTCCATAGTCAATCTCGCAGAATTTTCTTTCCTTGTAGAAAGATCGATTCGCTTCAGCGAGAACACCAAATTCTCCAGCTCCAACTCTGAAGGTTGATCTATCTCGGAACTTCCGACAACCCAGGCAATCTGAATATTCAATAACTCTAGGGAGTACATAGAAGCAAATATCGCATTCGAGCTAGGAACGCTTTCAGGTGGTTCTCTCTGCCCGTCGTTAATCCCAATCCTTGGTCTAGACTTGCGTAATTTGCGGAAGTATTTTTTCTCACGCGACAAGTCGATATCCTTAATCTTGTCTTGCAAATAACCCATTACATCCACAACTGACGAGGCCGTCTCCGCAAAAAGACTAATTTTCAAGCCATTGCTCTTCAGATGAAAGCACCTAACTTCGCTGCCGGCCGCGTTACGCTTTGAAGTAGCCGTTAAAAATGCTGCGAAGGCAAGATTCCCACATGGCTCCATGCCGGTACTGCTCTGTCTGGAAAGTTCAAACACAATTTGACGTAAACCTACTCGCAATTCGGGGAATTCAAGTATAGGAGAATTTTGTTCGAGTCGATTGGCAACCATGACTTCCACGGAGCCAAGGTTGAAGTCAATTTTTGCAGCATTGCGATGGCCCCCCTGCGCACTAGCAAAAATATCTAAGCCAGCAAACGTAAGATGAGCGTCATAGATGAGTGATTTTCTAATTTTATTAGCTTTTGAGGCAGGTATTGTTTCTTCCCGTGGGCCAAATATTTCTTTAGTATGTGCCTGAACGCTCTTGATATCTTCCTGTATATCATTCATTACGTTAGATATCTCCGGCCTGTTAAGTGCTGTCATGAGACTGTGAATAGCGGCAGCATCAAGTTTAACAGGTTCAATAGATGCATACACTGCAACAATTATCTCTGCTTTCGATATTGTACTAGTGATACGGCCATTTGTAGGGGGCATTTGCAATAGGGAGATGCTCTGGGGTTTGTCATTGAGGACTGTTTGTACATCGTGAGAGTGATCTTTTATGTCAAAGTCAAAGATTATCTCTGATCCTAGCTCAATAGCTACTGATGCTCTTGCTACCACACCAGAAATATTATATTTCAGTGATTGAAGAAGAGGCATGCTAATGTGGTACATATCGAGAAACAAAGCGACGTTGATGCGATTTGCATGTGCCGGAGCGGCTGATGGTGGCATTTGTCGGGTTTTCAGAGGCTTCGTAGATATAATTCCTATAAGGTGATGAAGTTGACTGACTTCATCACCAATGACAAGATCTAAGACTTCAATTATAGCTAGAATATCTTGTCGAACCACAAACGATAATTCTTTGCAATTCGCAGCAACCTTGAAAGCACTTTCCCGCAAGGAGTCGCAAACTTGCTTCTCGTAAGAAACATAGACACTCGGGTGCCGCAGTTGATAGATGGTTAGCTCTTGTGAATGACTGCGGACCTTCGATGTAGCTGCCTCAGCAGCAAGCATTATGCTAATTATAGTGCAGATATTTCCATGCCCTTCATCGAGTATGCAAAATGAGGCATTTAGACCTCTAGTAATAGACACGGCTCGAAGGTTGATTGTGTCGAGCGTGACCGAGGCTTTCTCGGTTGCAACTACGATATGAAGATTTCGCCCGGGCTTCATGGTATCTACCTGTGATGCTGTAGGAGATTTTACTTCTGCTGAGGCCTGGATAGATTCTGCTTCATGGTAGAGCTTGAGGACATCCTCGGCTAGCTCACATAATTCCCAATTGAGATTTATGGAAGCATCGGAACAAAAGACTTGCATCACAATGGACCGGGCATGTGGCCTGGTTTGGGAAGCAACATAAGTGGACAGAGAAGGCTCGGGCGATGCTTTAAAAACAGCTATCAGTGTGGAAAACACTATTTCGTTCTGCTTTGGGCCAGGATCGATGACCAGCCTGATAAGTTCTGTATTAAGAGATATCTGCATAGGCCCAATTGGGCTTGTCGCCGCAGTTTCATCCTGTGCATGAGAACCGTATACCTTGGATAAGACGATACAAGCGTTGAGATCGTTTAAATCCCAGCTTCGCCATTGGGAAAAGCTGGACAGAACACGCTGTTTGGCATCATGAGGAATTATCTCGGCGTTGGTCAAGCAGCGCATGGCTATGTCATGCTGAGTAGAGGCATCTAGACTAATATACATATGATGAAAGCGGGTAACAACTTTCCAGGAATCAGTCGTTCGTAGATGGTCTGCTGCGCTGCGTAGTACGTATGAAGGTCTCGTGAAGAATAGAGGGTCAGCCGCTTGCTGTCCTGCTGTGGCAACAAGATACGTGAATAATTGAACACGAGTTCGTTTTTGATCAGTGAGAGATGAGAATCTCTCTCCGAATGTCGCTGCTAGTATGTTTGTGCGGTGCAAAAGGGAGGCTAGGTATTCAACTTTGCTGCTAGATGTGGTGATTTGGAAGAGCTTGAAAATCAAGCTTGCAGACGAATCGTCTCCAGATGCTACCCAGAATACGACATCTTCTAGCATGCCGTTAATAGCTGCTTGAGGATCATCCATGTCACTATACCGTTCCTTTGCAGTAAACTCGGCCGAAGCTAAGGATAGATGGAACGCAGACGACATTTGAAGCTTCTCTAGCGCTGTCTTAGTGGCAAGAGTCTGACTTCGTGAAGTAACCGCGAGTCTATGAATAGAAATATCATACTGATCATGCAAATCGTAGCGAGAGCTTTCAGAAGATGTGGAAGAATTCAAGAAGCGGAGACCGACAACAGGCGTTCGAAAACTGAAGTCTACTACCTTTCCGCTAGCAGTTTTCTGCTTATTCAGGTCAAAAATCTCGTTCATAGAGTCGATTTGAAGCTCGTCAAGGATATCGACTGGATCAATGGCTTGTAGTGAGCTCAAAAGCCCTGCCACTGCATGAGCTGCTTGAGGGCTAACCACCGCACTAATCCCCGATGATAACTCTAAAATTAAACTGATGTGGGTAGTGTTTTCGTTAACTCTGTCCCGACGTATATTTTCTGGGCCTAGCTGATCAGCAACGGCATCGGTGTCTTCATCAAGACCCATAAGGTCCGGAAGATCTTTCTTATCAGGCTCTACAGCTTCGAGCGGGAAGTAAGGGGCAATAAAAGGACTCGAGAATGCAACACTAGAGGGTGGAAGACCTCGATGTTCCCCAACAGCACTGTGGAACGAGGACTGATGGCCAGTCGAAGCAGAAACATCCCTCAGCTGCATTCGTCCGCCGAGTACAGAGTTAATATGCATGCTTCTTGACCGGGATTCTGTGAGCGAGGGGTCACGCTGTCTGCCAGAACTATAGGGATGAATGATGCTGCCGTCACTTCTCTGGCCTAAACTTGATACTGACAGAAAAGAGCTTTTACGCCCTACAGAACGCAACCCGCGGTGTAAGGAGGAAGATGGTGATACCGACGCGACGAAAGGTTCCTCCGTTAGATCCGCTATGTTATCTAACATAGCAGGGGGGGGCATCAGTGGCACGCACATGGCAGGCGGATCAACAACACTTAATCCTAATCCATTAAGAGTCTGATGCAGTAGGAAATCGGCCCTGCGGGTTCGTTGGTCATGGCACTGTATATGCTCTTGTTGCAGTTGCCTATCTTTCGCAAATCCAGACTTTCTTAGGATCATGCCAAACGACACTGAAGATTGGATGAATGCAAATGTTTCTACCGGATGCTGAGCTCTGGACCTATGCCTGGACGCGGATTCAGCATCCACACAACCAATGTGTAGATCAGGTACTTGCAAATCGAGCTTCGTTGAATATTGAAATCCTGCCCAGTCATTAAATCTGACGGAAATGCTTGATGTTGAAAGTAGGAATGCCGCCTCATCTACGTGCACCCAAATCCGAACACATTTAACAGTCGCACGAAGAAATGTAACATCATGCAGAACGGTCTCTGAAATCGGGGGCAAGGCATTCTCATCATCATCGAAAGAAAATGCAAAAAACCTGACGCCATTAACAAGCTTTCTAATGAACTCGGTTGTGCATTCTCCTGTTACAGCACCGATATTAAAATCCCAATTACAAATGTATGTGGGTTCCGAGGGTGGCAGACCAAAAAGGCGGTTACCAGACACATTTATACCATCTATAAAAAGTTGTGTACTGGAAGTTGCATTTATCGGGGTTCCGGTACCATCTCCTTCACTTCCCTGGGAGAAAGAAAGCGTGCTTAAAATAACATCTAAGTCCATGTAATAGTTTGTGAATCGAAGATCTGTAGCAATTTCTGCAATTTCTATTCGGATATGGTGCTTGGAAGAGTAGAGATTTGAGGGTAATATAATACTTGAGTCTTTGGCAGTAACGGCCAAGATTACATCTAGATCATTGGATTTCTTATGAGGCGGTAAACTTGGGCTGTCGTCATTATTCTCACGCTTGGCACGAAGGACGTCTTGGTATTCTTCCAGGGTTTTGAACCGAATATCATCGCCAAAATAATTGTCTTTTACCTTCAGGAAATATCGAATTACGAAACCGTAAAACTGTGCGGAGGGAGAGTCGCCGCATACATTAAGCAGTAGAATATCAGTATTGCTCGTCGACGTAGTATCGCAATATTCGTATTTTCCGTTGATAGCAAGAGCCTTTAACTGTGCCAATTCTATAGAACTTAAGAATGTCGCCTGTGTATTCCAAGGTGGCACATGAAGTGTGAGGCCTCCGTCTTTGACGTCGAGGTTGAATTCTATGTCATTTCGAGATGGACGATATATATCTATCGGAATAGTTATATCGGTTGTCAAGATAGAACCGAAGATAATTATGAATGTATTGTCATCGAAGTCAGATGGGTTGTTGATAATGTTCGAGTCGTTGACATTGAGGTATAATCTAAAGTTCCCAAAGCGAAGGTTCACCATATACCGGAATGGAGTAAATGTGAGGTATTCAGGCGGAGGTCCGCTAGCCCAATCATCAACGAGATCTGTGAGCAAAAAGATATGCTCACGCAAGACGAAAAGCTCTAACCCATTCGATTCTATATCGAAGGACCAAGAGCGGAGACCATTCCACTGTAAGGGGTTCGATAGATTGCATGAAATTCGATTATCAACAGACCTCCAAAGTAGCCCATGATTCACACTAGTGGTGATTTCTGTGCTAGGAAGATCAAGTTGGAGGGTATTAGAGAAACCTAAGAGGCCAGGTACCATATCCATAACGTAGACAATTGTTGCATTAGCGGCGACTTTGATGTCTAACCACCCAAAAGGGCGAGTCTCTGGGCCTGGGTTACCCTTATCGGCTTTCTTTTTCCGTCCTTTGTTGCCATTCTTCTTCTGGTCGCCCACCCTCACGCCCATAGCATCTGCTTGCTTTATCCACTTCCAATTCTTCGATTCTTCTCTAATGGGCACCCGAAGCGTGGTTTCTTCCTCGACTTCAATGTACAGCTTAAATTGGGTGGGCATCCTCAATTGACCGGGGACTAGTTTCTTGCTCGGAACGGCATCTTTACATAGACTCGGAAAGAAGACCCGTTGAATATCCGCTCGTTGTCTATCAGCCCAGGGACCATAGTTAATTATTGCGCCCTTCAGAGATATATTTATCCCCCATTTCGGGGGTACGTCCCCATTGATATTGCACGTCTCTTCATGGTGTTCAAAAGCCGATGAACTTATCCCTTCCCCCGCTTGCTGAACTTTACCTACCACATCCCAATAGAAACTAATCTTTGCTTGCGGACTATCTAAAATAGTAGATACCATGGCATACTCGATTGATGACCATCTCGCTTTGTCATCCTTTTCACTTTCATGAAGATAACGCGAGAGACCTTGCCAATTACTAGAGGGTTGTCCATTCTGTGCCGGTGTTTCGGGGGGTGCATTCGAATCAGACGAGAAAGATTCTACAGAACTCCTAAAGTAAGGGACAAGATCCTGAAGTGCGTGCCATGCTCTACGTCGCTGACGGTGATAGAAAGAGTGGATGTGAATATGGTTATCTTTGGAATCTGGTTGATCAGTGTCGCCACGCTTAACACGAGATGCTGCTGCTGCCTGGTCTTCTTTATAATCATCATTTGGCTTCATCTGAATAACTGGGTGTTGGAATCGAAAATTTATCAGTTGTCTGTACTGGTCCAATCCTGCTGTTTTGGTGGCATCGATTTCCCCCGATGCTCCATCTACCTTGGTAATGAGCACACTCTTGGTATTCTCATTTCCAAGAACTACTGCGGCTTTGTTGCAATCGATGTGGAGGGGAAGAAATCTGAGGATAAAAGCCCCTTCGGAACTGTTGTGAAGATTCTCAATTGGCTCACTATCTCCACTTTGAAAGGTTGAGGAATTACTGCCTTTTGTTCTTTCTGGGTGAATTCGAGAGTCCTTGTTTTTGTTTCCTTCTGTTGAAGACCTTGTTTTCTCACTTCCTGATGGGCGCTCTTGTGTCTTCCCAGTATCATCGGGCTTACCCCTTTTCCTCAACTTCGCACCAGAATCCGAGGAAGCTGGTCGGTTTTCCGAAAATGCAGCTGAATCGTTACCTCCTTGGACCATTCCAGTAACAACAGTATCGTAGGCTGCACTTCTATTGTAAACAAACCATTCGACTCCATTTAACGAAATGTTGAGGCGGCATGGAAGTTTCGGAGGTCGTGCTATACCCCCGTTCTCGGCTTCATTGACACTTTCATTCTGCCCCTCCGGGCCAAGGTTTTCAGAATCCGAGGATACAGATGTAGGTAGTGCATTGTAACCACGACCCACATCCAGTTCCCTCACGTTCCTGAGCCAGTAGGTCCACGTTATAAAACCGTTGTGTATCAGGATAGTTTCGTTGTTCCCATGATATCTCAGCCCTCTGAAGAATACCCTCCCACCTAGGAGGGAAATTTGTAAAGCTTGAATATCTATGTAAACACGATATTTATGCCACGTCCAAGATCGGAGACCGTAGGAGACCAGAGTCGCAAAGACGCGGTTGAAGTAGAAGAGGAAGAACAGCGTACTGGAGAGTGATAAGTATCAACAATGAACATGCTTTACAATGGCAACTTACACAATTCCACAGACTAGCAGTTCAACGAGAAAGACCCTGGAATAATCTTAGCACTAGCCATAAAAATCAAGTCAAGGAGTAGATAAATGAAATACCAGTTGAAGCCTAGATCTCGTCTTAAAGGTGACCCTAATAATCCTACACTACTCGACATCTTCTCATAGGCAGTTCAGAAGCTCGAGTTCTCTTTGCGCATGATGCCAATGATTCGGGTCTCCATGCTACGCGTTACCAGGGGACGTCCGAAGATGCTGTGCCGGGCCATACGCGTGGGGAATTTGTGTGCTAGGGCGATAGCGCGATCGTGATTGAATTCAGACAATGTCCAAAAGGACGAGAACACTAGTTGAAGGCATTGGTATTGTCTAAACGATCAGTAGGTAGGGTTCATACATAGGTAGCCTAGCCTAGCTGGTGTAGCTCTTCCGTTGCACCAGGCTAGGCTAAGCCGCAAACAGATTTACATGTGGTGGACCTTGGCCTTGCTACCAGCTACACTACCAGCTGTTTTACAGTATGCCATCCCTCTCTTCCCAACGAACATCCTGCCCTCAAACCTCAAACGGACGCACAAGTCGGCTTTGCTCGAGAGACTACAGACCATGTCAATTGCTGTAATCTGGGACACTCTTCCCAAGCAGAACGCCTCGACATAGTAGACGCGTCATAGCATCTTCAACCGCGATCATGGCAGGCGGTCGTCTTTCTGGCGGAACGGGCCAGAAATTGACTCATGCAACTATCATAGTCGCAGGTGTAGCGTCTTTGGTAGCATCAATACTATCAGTGGTGTATGCCGTACAAACCCAACCTCAATCTTCTGCTAACTCGTTCTCACATAGCTCGATATGGCTACAGACGTGAGTTCCACAGCTCTTCAGCGATATTCCACTAAATTTAACCCAGCAAAAACTACCGCAAACCTCTCCTCCAAAGATATGTGATACGAATATTGCTCATGTATGTCCGATTTTTATGAGGTGTTGTTGCTGTGTATTGACCATACCAGGGTCCCAATATATGCAATATCATCATGGTCGAGCATTGTTTCGCTGAAAGTTGCATTTTGGGTCGACCCAATCCGTGATATATACGAAGTATATCAAACAAATGTTGTTAAAATCAGGCAGTTTCTAATTGCTATAGGCTTTCACAATCTACACATTCTTCCAACTGTTAATCAACTTCATAGGAGGGGAACGGGCCCTGATAATTATGATGCATGGGCGTAAACCAGTTCATCACCTCTGGCCACTCAATCATTGCCTCCCAAACGTTGACATCTCAGATCCGCATACATTTCTAGCAGTAAAACGAGGAATCCTGCAATATGCCTGGCTGAAGCCAATACTGGGCCTCGCATCGATCATCATGAAATCCACTGGGGTATACAAAGAGTCCTATCTTGGGCTAACTTCAGGGTATATGTGGAGTGGAATTATCTATAATGTCAGTGTTACTGTCAGTTTGTATTCTCTTGGGATGTTTTGGGTTTGTATGTCGAAAGATCTTCAGCCTTTTCGTCCGGTCCCAAAGTTCTTGTGCATCAAACTCATTATCTTCGCTTCGTATTGGCAAGGATTCTTCCTATCGATACTAGTCTGGTTAGGTGCTATTCCAGACGATGTCGAGAACTATACTCCTGACAATATTGCTGCGGCTATACAGGATGCACTTATATGTATTGAAATGCCTATGTTTGCAGTTGCCCATTGGTACGCATTCTCGTGGCATGATTACGCCGATGCAACAATCTCGGCAGCAAGAATGCCCGTTTGGTATGCTCTTCGGGATGCATTCGGTATCAAAGATCTCATTGAAGACACTAAAGAGACATTCAGTGGGAAAAAGTATGAATACCGCCTCTTTGACTCTGGTGATAATGTTATAGCTCATGAAGGGTCCTCCTCACGGGTCGCAAGAATGATGGAAGGAATGAGATATGAACGGGGTGGGAAAGGCAAATATTGGATTCCCAAGCCCGGTGATGCCAGTTCCAGGACACCTCTTCTCAGTCATGATGGGGGACCGAGCCGCCCGCGAAGTAAGTCTCCAATGAAACCAATACTGAAAGATACACAAGACATGGGTTTTGGGAATGGGGGCATGGAAGAGATGGGTCTAGATCCTGATGAAGAAGACCTTTATGAGAGGGCCAAGGATCTCGAATTTGGCGACTGGAACGTAAGTAATACCAACTCCAGCAATTTACTGAGCCATAACATAATAACACATTCTAGTATCCTGTCGTCACTGCTCACGAAGCATCTCGTGAGAGATGGCTGGGCGTTGAACCAGATATTCTGACTACCTCTGCAAATCGTAATATATTACAACCTACAAGAGACAATGAGATTCGACGAGCGAGTAACATTAGAGAAACTGTTGAAGAAGTTACAAAGAAGACTAAGAAAGGCTCTAAAGGTAAGAGAGATAGTAGTTCCAAAGGCAAGAAAAAGGTTACTTCTAGTCAGAATGAGGGAGAACGCGCGCCAATTCTGAAAGGCATGTTGCGTCAACACTCAACCGCTTCTAGCTCGGCCAGATCCGATAGGAGTCAACTGGTAGATCTCGTCGTCGAAGACACAACAGCCGAGGAAACAGAAAGAGTCCGAGCAAGAAAGGAAGGTAGTGCAGGGTGGAATGAGACGGAACCCAAACGGTTTGTGTAAGTCATTGGCTACTGATATTCTGTACCGTCGTGGGCTCATACTCTTTCAGACGAACATATGGTCAAGACGTAGGCGAGGATATTCGTGAGGGTTTTTCACCAACCGATGATGTTGCTGCAGTCGATCCCAAAGATGACGAAGAGCAGGCTCAGTTTACTGTTGGCGATGAAGATGACTCGGAGGAGTCCAAACAATGGAAGCAAGCTAGTGAGCCCGCTATTCTACTAAAGCCGAAATATGGTCTTGAGGGAGAAGATTTCGAGAATATATGGGGAGAGGGCGAACCGTCGGATGGTACACGGGAAAATCCGTGATAGGATGACCTTTGGAGACATATGGGATTCAATACATTGCGAGAGCGTTGTATAGAAAAATAATTTGCCTTTATCTGCAAAAAAAATCCGATTCGATGATGGTGCTTTTGTTAGATAGTCCGACCATCAGACTCTTACTGGAAAATAAATCAAGCCAAAGCATTGTAAGCCCAGCAGAAAAGATCACCCGATGGTCACCTTATGCCATATAATGTCTGAGGTTAGTACTATGTGGGGGGGCGAGTAGAGCAGGTCACAACTATAGAGATAGATTATTTTGGAGGAGAAAGCAGTTTCCACTACTCTCGCCCCAAATCAGAGACAGCACTTCAATTTTGTAGCAAATAAACTCAAAGAATCTCTTTGCAGAAAAACATATCCCATCATGAGTTTACAAAAGGATGGTTCTATAATAATTAGTTATAAAGTACAAACTTGGTACTGCTATGCTTTCACTGAAACGGATTATGGGGGTTTTCAAATTTATTGTACAGAGGTTAGGAAGAATAGCTCATATAGCCTTCTATTGCTCTATCTAAATGGTTCTGCCACTGTCCCCCAAATAAAAGAGGATTTTCTAGACACGAGATGCAAACCACTTGACCTAAAGGGGAGTACCTTGAAAAAGCCCATGTATTTTCTTCCCCCAACGCCAATTCCAATGTCCCTGAGCTCGTGACATAAACAGTCTCCTCGCTTAACGACTATTAGTCTTACCCATACCACGCTTTCCGGAGAACTATATGGAGGTTAATAAATTATGATAATAAACAACCTATAGAAAGCGGCTGAATATTGAAGCAGAAAACTTACTAAATGCTTGGGCATAGCAGCAGCAACATGTCTATCCGCCTCACCCTGTCTTGCCATGCGATTCATCTTTCTCTGACTCAACTTTTGGGCCCTCTCAGCCTTGGTCCTAGCGACCTCATTCGTGACACCATCATCTCTCCTATTACTCTGGCTCCTGGCCCTACTCTTTGCTCGCAGCTTAGCTTCATATCCGGGGTCGTCAATATCCATCACATCTTCTGTGCCTGTTCTACTACGAGCCACACTTCTTCCTCTAGATTGCGATCTTGCACGAGCTCCGATAGCCGTCGCATCCAAGCCGAGGGAATCGAGATGGTCTTCCATGTCAGTCAACCTCTTTCTCGTAGACGAACGGGGAATTATGGCGCGGTTCTTAAGTGATTTCTTCATTTTCGCCTCGTTGCGAAGGAGTCCACGCTTCTCGCGGATGAGATCGGCTTTCATGCGGATGTCCGCATCCTCAACATCTTCCAAATCCTCATCAGAATCGTAATACCCTTCTGCTTCGAGCTTCTCCTCCTCTTCTTCCAAGGCTGCAAGTTTGGCTTCGATATCGGGATCAATAAAGTCGTAAACATTCTTTCCGTCGAATACTTCAGGGATTTTATCATACTTCCACTCATCATTCTCAAGCATATACTTGTCCTTCAAATTGACATTGTAAACACCCGCCCCGCCTTCTTCTTCTTCGATGTCGCGTGCAAGCTTTCGGCGCTCAGGGTCATTCTTGTCGTATTTTTTCAGGGTTTTAGCGGCTTCTGGGATGAATACTTCCCGGACAACACCGTCCATTGGTCTTGCAACGTGGATTCTGGTGAGAACGTCTCCTAGTCTACCACCGATGGATCCGCTGCTTTTTGTTCCAGCCTTTAATTTCTGGGCGACTCGGTCTGCGATCAATCGTTCACACGCAGCGTTCTTAACATCCTGAACACCTTCCGAAGTTGTACATGAAAGCTGGAGCATTTCGACATCTCCGGGTTTTAAGAGTGCCTGTAGTTGAGCCTGTGTACCCTCGTCTAAATCCTCGGGTCGAACGACATCGATTTTGTTAATGACGATAAAAACAAGCTTGTTGGCGAAAAGTGGTTTAATACTCTGGAACAACTGCATTTGTGCTTGAACTGTATAACCACATTGCTCGGATAGATCCATGAAATAGAGAATAGCAGATCGAAGATGGGCAATGGCTGTGATTGATTGCATTTCAATCGTGTTCATTTCCTCGAGAGGGTGGTCTAGAATACCGGGCGTATCAATGGCTTGAAATCGGAGGTATTTGTAATCGAAGTGTCCAACAAACAAACTCTTAGTCGTGAACGCATATGGCTGGACATCTACATCTGCCCTCGTAACGCTCTTTAGAAAACTGGATTTACCAACATTGGGGTATCCGCAGATGAGCAAAGTTCTTGTATTGGGGTCGATAGATGGGAGACGGCCAAGATGCTGTCGAACCTGGTCGAGATAGAGAAGAGGGTCTTTGAGTCTTCGACAAATGGTGGCCATTCGACCCAATGCCGCACGCTTGAGTTGTTTGCACTGGAAAAGCGACTGGGCATATTTAAGTAGTCGAACATAATCGCGGGAAACAATTTCAATGAGATGTTTTGCGGTCGATAACTGGCCAAGAGCAATACGGAAATGGTCGGCATCATAGAGGGTGTTGAGAAGATCTTTATGGAAAGGATGTATGTCTTGTAATCTAGGGAAGCCATCTAGAATGAGGGATAGCTTTTCGGTGAAAGTTTCTTGTGTAAATTTTACTTTTCTGGTATAAAAGTCTAGCCACAGTTAGTTACGAAACAGCTCTGGACCCGGGAATATTCTATACTCCGAATTCTGCTAATTTGGAAACCCGCTCGAATTTGTGTCGGCAATCGTCTTTGTGTTCGACTCAGCACGATGTCCAAAAACTCTTGGGAGGTAGGAACCGGCTGAATATCCTTCCATGTTGTCTTCATGGTGAGCAGCCTCAGTCTGTGGAGCGGAGAGGAGAGTTTTACAAGGGGGATTGCGGCGGCGGTGGTAAGTCGAATTTTTGCATAATTATTATTTTTGCTTTGGAGAAAGAAGTATTTAGCCACTAGTCACGCTTAAGGATTAGGTAGTGGAGATAGTGCAGTCAGTTATCGCGTAAGCGAATGTGGTGTGCCACCACCAGCCACCAGTACAAGTGCCCCACCAAGAATTGGGTCTTTTTCTTTTTGCTCTCGAGATCGGTTTCTTAACATGCTCAACCTCAATCTGTTGTGAATTTGACGCCGTACAACTTCTTATCTCCCCCCATCCTTTCCCATACCATGGCAACCACTTCAGTATCTCCCTATAAGGCCGACTTTCTCAATGCTGCGATCGAAGGAGGGGTCCTCAAATTCGGAAGCTTCGAATTGAAGTCCAAGCGTATCTCTCCATACTTCTTCAATGCTGGCGAATTCTACCGAGCAGATCTGTTACGAGCAATTTCTACAGCTTACGCCAAAACAATCATCGAAACAAGTGCAGAATCAGCTCTAGAATTCGATATTTTATTTGGGCCTGCCTATAAGGGAATCGTGCTCGCTGCAGCCACTGCAGACAAGTTGGCAGATCTACAGCCCGAGAAATATGAGAAAATCTGCTACTCATTTGATAGAAAGGAGGCTAAGGATCATGGTGAAGGAGGGAGTATTGTTGGAGCACCTCTGAAGGGGAAGAGGGTGCTTATTGTGGATGATGTAGTCACAGCCGGAACAGCAAAGAGGCAAGCCATTCAGAAGATTCGCAAGGAAGGTGGAATAGTTATTGGGATTTTGGTTGCGCTGGACAGGATGGAGAAGCTACCTTCCCCTGATGGAGATGACAGCAAACCTATGCCCAGTGCAATTGGGGAGATCCGAAAAGAATATGGCATTCCAGTCTTGTCGATTTTAACGCTCGATGACATTATCGGGGGACTAAAAGGCATTCGACCAGAAGACGATATCACGAAAATGGAGGAGTATAGGGCCAAGTACAGGGCAAGTGATTAGACAATGCGATGATACCCCTTCAAGACTCCTCAAGTCCAATCCCTTAAATATTTCTTTCTTGCGCCAGCTAAAGTGCATGTCCTATAACACACAAGAAACGCCTAGCAAAACAGGGTATCAAAAGGTATAAAACACGAATTGAAAAGGGTCGGATGTTTAGCCATACGTGACTCTTGATTTTGCTGGCTCCAGCCGGAATACCTTCACCATACCTGGTCAGTTGATTTATAACACTCAATTGCTAGTGACTTACCATATCATACCATCCTCCACCACCAAATTGAACAGCACTTTCCCCCTTATCTACAAACCCAAGCTTCTCGTACCACTTTACTTTATGCTGCATAAGATGTTAATAACTGAGATAGTGGAAGAGTTATCTTCTGATCGATAATACTTACATCGTGGGCAATCAACGCCAGTCTGTCGGCTATTCCAGTCCCATTCATTTGTTGTATGTAGGCGTTCACAAGAACCGAGCCAAGACCGCGTCCCTGCAACTCTGGAA
The DNA here is from genome assembly GCA_002276475.2 of Chlorociboria aeruginascens. Taxonomy (NCBI): domain Eukaryota; kingdom Fungi; phylum Ascomycota; class Leotiomycetes; order Helotiales; family Chlorociboriaceae; genus Chlorociboria; species Chlorociboria aeruginascens. Next base: position 12,735 of record NCSK02000018.1, on the reverse strand, counting down.
GGATAGCGATCGAGTGTAGAACGATGGTTAGGCCGCTTTCTTGGTGTCCGAGGGTGGAAGGGGACGGATGGTCTGAATCCCAATCCTGCGGATAGGCCATGGACTCATCGGTGGTAATTCGGCTTGTTGTTTTCGTTGCTATAATATGACCAAGCAAGACACTAACAGCTTCATTTGTTCGACCTGTCTCGACCAGATGTGCCGTGGCACGAGTTGCAGCTTGGAAGTCTACATCTGGTTCAACAGTGGCAAAAATACCTAGACATAGCTCTCCACACTTATTCAGACGATAGATAAGCTATCTTGGATGTCAGCAGCAGCAATCAAAGCAAGCACAACACCAAATTAAATACGAGGACAGGTAAAAGAGTATGGCACAAAACCGTCTTACTCGATTTATACCTAGGTAGGTACCTAGGTAGATAGGTGGGTAGGTACCTTCTCTCTTGTTGCACGATCCTGGGGATCTGAAAAAGCGGCATTTTCTAGAGCTACAACCGATTCAAGGTGGGAGATGGTGAGAATGCTAGTGTATGGGTGAAGGCTGTGGGGCGTGTCGGAACAATGCTTGCGAGAGTACAGTACCAGTGCAGTCGGTTTTTTCCCCCCTGTTTCTGTTTCTGTCGGTTTACCCAGACCGACCGGGGAAGGCATGCTGCACCAAGTATTGTTGTACTAGGGCTCTGATTGTGCCTTGTCTTCTAAATGCTGTTGTACAAAATGGGGGTTTTATAGGTGTTCGGGTAAAGCTCGGGGCTAACATTAGGCCATCTAATTTATCACGTGATCTTTGCCCGTGATCTTTGTCAACATTTCTGGTTTATTTCTTTTCTTTCCTTTCGTTGTTTGTTGTTTGTGAAACTCTTCGGGAGGCAAAAGATTCTCGGCTTGCCGGCTTGCCGTGGAAGATCTGAGCATAAGAGTGAATCGGTAGCGGAAGGCCCGTTAAATCCAGCCTTACCCTACTTGGTATACAAGTACTAATAATAAATTATACGTTAATGTCTACCTACTGTGGCTTCGAATACAGCTCTGCTTGCCAACACGACAAAGTCGCTGGGCTTTGATACCTAATACTATAATGCATCAATAAGATAAGGATGCAAGAGAATCTTCTAGTACCACCTGTACTTGTAATCACCGATCAGTAATATAATATAATTAATTTTACACCCATCCACCCGTCCGAAGAGGATCCGTCCGCAGCCTCGTCCACGTTTTCATTGCCTGCCTTGCCTCGCCTTCCAAAGCAAAGCAAACTACACCCACTGCAACTGCACCAGAACTAAACATAATATGTCAGCGTCTCCTAGATTATTTAAATTCAGATAGAGCAAGCTCTCTCCCCCTTTTCCTCCCTGCCTCCCTCTCTCTCACTCTCTCTCTCTCTCTCACACACTGACCCCACCCATTGCACTAAATCTATCGCACCCGTCAACCTCACTCCACTTAAAATCCATCAGTCAAGCTCGAGTCAGACAGATATCGTCACACCTAAGAATATTCCATTTTTCATTCAACCTCCCACCATGTTTGTGCAGCCTATACAAGAGAAACCGATGAGCAATGACTAACCTTCTTCTACAGGCGCATCACTCTGACTATTAGCAAGCCTACAGACGACGACGCGGACCTTCTTTCACTGGAGATCCCCGCCGATACCACGGTGAGCACACTGAAAGAATCCGTCCAGGCCGAATCTCGCATTCCAAAGATCTCTCAGCACCTTTATCATAATGGCCAGCTTCTTAGCGATGACTCCAAGACAATGGAGCAGTTGCAGATTGATGATGGAGAAATGCTGGCTCTCCATGTTCGAGATATGGTCGGCGCAATGGGGCGGTCTCCGGTTCAGCAACAACAGCCTGCGCGTCAACAACCAAGTAACCAGCAAGGCAGGGTAGGAGGGCAGAGCCACCCGGATGCAGAAACTATCCGACTTCAACTGCTCGGCAATCCAGCTATGAGACAACAAGCGATCAGCCAAAGACCAGAACTTGCCAATGTCATCGATAATCCTGAGAGGTTTGCTGAAGCACTTCGCCGAATGCAGGATCAGGAGCGGGAGGAACAAGCACGGCGGAGACAGCATGTTGCAGACTTAAACGCCGATCCGTTCGATATTGATGCACAGATGAGGATTGCCGAGATGATTCGGGAAGAGCGTGTACAGGAGAATTTACAAAATGCTATCGAACATAATCCGGAAGGTATGTATGAGGCGCAGATTCTGGCACAAGGTATTAACAAACTTGCAGTATTTGGTCGGGTCCATATGCTGTATATTGACGTCGAGGTCAACGGTCACAAAGTCAAAGCATTCGTCGATTCGGGTGCACAAGCTACGATCATGTCACCTTCATGCGCTGAGGCATGTGGAATTATGCGGCTTGTAGATAAGAGATTTGCGGGAGTTGCGCGGGGTGTCGGTACAGCAGCTATCTTGGGACGGGTTCACTCAGCACAGATTAAGATTGGGACTCTGTTCTTGCCATGCAGTTTCACAGTTATGGAAGGGAAGGATGTTGATTTGCTCCTGGGTTTGGATATGCTCAAACGACATCAGGCTTCCATTGATCTTTCCAAAGACAAGCTTATAATTCAAGGCGTCGAGGTTCCCTTCTTAGGTGAGGCAGAAATACCCAGAAATGTAGAAGAAGGGAGAGCCGATGAGCCACAAGTTGCGGGGCCTGGTGGAACTACTATCGGTGCAAAGTCCGGGGCAGTTTCTGGACCTCCTGATCCGCAAGCACACCCGCAAGCATCCGCTTCGACACAGTCAAGGCCGAATGCTCCTCGTCAGCCCTCTGCAAGACCTTCGCAGCCGTCGTTTCCTCAAGAGTCCGTTGATCAGCTAGTAGCTTTAGGGTTCTCGCAAGACGAAGCGGTTCATGCTTTGGCAGCATGTGGAGGAAACGTGGAATATGCTGCAGGTCTGCTTTTTCAAGGTTGATCATATGAGGAGTAGGCGTAATTTAGTCATCGAATGCATAGCTAGGATCAGCATGGCAATCTAGGGATACAGGCCTATGGCGTTTTGATGGAATATTTCTATAGCAGATAACATGAGAAACTTGACTATAGCACTATAGCAATACCAAATAATTGCAGCATCGTATGGAGGATAATACTTTGCCAACTTTTTTTTTTATAGCCCATATCTCAACATCATCTCAGCTTGTAAACACAAGGTTTCAAAATACTTGCTTCAGTCAAAGCTGGCGCCTCTTCATCGTCCAAGAACTTCATCTTTGGCTTCCTCTTCCACGTCTCCATCCCCATCTCCACCATCCCCTTCGGGACCGGGACGCACTTCCCCTTAACCGGCGTCAGCCCCTTAACAAAACTCATCTTCACAAACATTTTGTTACTCAAATCCACGGCGTTATCACCGTGCAGAGCAAATCCTCTTTTCCTCAACACCTCTACAAAAGCACTAACATCAGTCTCCTGTTTACTATCTTCCTGGCCATCAACTTCGACCATTAAATCTGCATCATCCGCCTCCTCCTCCATCTTCTTCGCCATCTTTTTATCTGGCTTCTTACGATTTCCTACACTATGCTCCACGCGTTTGTTCTTTGCGTTGACTCGCCCGAAACGAGATTTTATCTCGGATATCCAGAGCTCGCCTTTCCAACGGAGGATTCGGAAGGCCTCTTCGATGAAATCGATCCAATTCGTTCCCATCAGAGCCAAGCACAAGATGGCAATATCTACGCTGTTGTCTTCGAGTGGCAGGTCGGCGATGTCGGCTTTCGTGACTATGGGACTAGGGTTTTGGAGATCGTAGCTGTGAATCTGAAGCTTAAGTTTCTTGAGGTCCTTTTGTAGGTTCTGGGAGAGCATCGCATCTCCGCAGCCTAGATCAGCAATGCGACATATTCCTCCCGTCCGTGGTAATGGGACAAGGGTTTCCGTCGATGTATCCTCAATATGGGCGCCCTTGCTTCGTTGTGGCCCGCGTTGTTCCCCTCGTGATTTAAGTTGGAGAAGGTAGGTATCCACTGGATTTTCGGGCCAGACTTCCACTTGTCGGCGAAAACCTTGGTGGTACTCCTGAAACATTTCGGGATTTTCTTGGAAGAGCGTGAGGGAATGTGAGGAAGGTGTTGTGTAGAGTGTTTGGTTGAGGTGGCGGAAACGTGCTGAGATGAGCTTTTGTCGCATTGATGCTTGGAGAGGTGTTAATTCTGTGGTGGGTCTCGAAGATACGGCGGGTTTTGCTGTTGTCTTGCGAGGGCTGGTAACCATTCCAGCGGTCTTTATTTCCGTGGACACGGGGATCTCGTGGATTTGTTGCACCCCAGCAGCAGCCTTTTTCTCTCGCTTCTTTTCCTTCAATGTCTTCTGCTTCTTTCTCTCCTTGAAGCCAGGTTCCTCGGCAGCATTCTGACTAGTTTCTGTGGATTCTTCAACTGGGGCCGGGTCTTCTCCTCCCTTATTCACAGTCTTGTCCTTTGACTTGGATTTGGAGGTTGACTTAGTCTTCCCCTCAATCACCGTTTCCCAGAGGCTCGCAAAGTTGGCCGAGTTGACTTCTGCCGCTTTAGGTTTTCCACTACCATGTTTCCGCTTCCTACTAGATGGAGTCGATATCCTCGGGTCGGCCTCGTTGGTGACTAATATAGAAGCATCGACGATGGGCGTAGAAAGTTGAAGGCTTTGCGTCTTTAAGTTGCTCGGATTAATTGACCAACCCGGAACGGAAAACATGTTTCTTATAGGATGCAATGTATGGAGTCAATGGCGGTGGCGGTGGTAGTGGTAGTGGTAGTGGTAGTGGTAGTGGTAGTGGTAGTGGTAGTGGTAGTGGTAGTGGTAGTGGTAGTGGTAGTGGTAGTGGTAGTGGTAGTGGTAGTGGTAGTGGTTGTGGTTGTGGTTGTGGTTGTGGTTGTGGTTGTGGTGGTGTTGAGTAAGGCAGTTGTCGATTTTATCTTTATTTTTATTTTTTGTTACTTTTTACGAGTACCCCGCCATTTCGAGGCGAGCCGCTAAGCTCATGATGGGAACTCGTCCCAGGTTTAGCTAGTAATACCTTTACTTCTACAACCACCTACCTAGTACCCGTCCAGAACGAAAAGGAAATCACGTTACACCTGCCTTGATATAACATCTCTGTAAACAATGGGCAAGGATCGGCGATCGGAATGCTGGAAACTACAACATACTTTGTGTATCCTACGGCATGGTGCCACTGTACCTCGGTATCATCCTCCCTTTATACTTATCACTAATTATGCCCTTATGGGTAATGTAGGGGGCACCGTAGAGTATTCTTCCGTGCGTACCGCCTCTAGAAGCTCATGCTCGAACGTATCGGATTTGCGAGGACCAAGTGGAGTATGAAGGACTGGCGTTGCAAGGTATCTATATGACCCTTGAGGAGATCAAATCAACCGCAAATTCAAACACGTTCGAGCAATACCCACTCGAGGCTGGACCCTGTCAAATGCGACCAGTAAATGATGACGGAATGATTGGAGTCCAGCTCCCGGACCCCGCCGCATCGAATCGCATTGAATCTCCATCTTAAGACAATTCTATCGGTGGATCGCTCGCCCCGTCTTATTGGCCATGGCCGAGAAAGAAAAGAAATACAGTAAAGAAATACTCGTACTGTCGATGAATGAGTACCTCGTCTGCCCTTTGATGGACGCGGACGGACGGGACTTGTCCGATAATTAATCTACTCCCACCCACGTAGCTAGGGAGGTATAGGTATCGCTTGATATGACTGACGATCAGTCCCTATATACTCTCAATCGAGGTCATACTTGGTGCATATCCATCAGCCATCCATCCTCCCTTCGCGTCTCCCCTCCTCCCCTCCTCCCCTCCTGCCCCCCTCCATTCTTCGCATACGCTTCACTCTATCTCGACATACGTTCCGACGAGGTCCCTACCAGGTCATTAAGCCCCCTCGACGCCCCAATTCCGGGCACGAGCGGCCCCGCCTTTGGCGACAGTTAACGGCTCACTGACTCCCTTCCGCCTTACGCCTTCCGCCTTCCGCCTTCCTCCACCTTATTCTCGTGTGCCCGGCTTCATTGCCAAACACCACGAGCATTCGACACGGACATAGGGGTTCGCGTCAATCGTCAGTCGTCAGTCGTCAGTCGTCAGCTGCTTTACTGTCAATTGCTGGGGGCCTTCAAATATGCACATGCGCAAGCCTCACCTCTATCAATGCTTTTAACTAATGAAGCCACGGCCTTGAAGGGATAAGATGGAGGACATCGATGCTCTTCCGGGCTCGCTCAGCCGTGGGCATCAGAGTGATGAAGAGCTGATAGACCCCCCAAATGCCCTCCCACCGCCAAAGAAGCCTGGCTCAAAAGGTCTCGGGAAGAAGAGGACCAAGACAGGCTGCCTGAGTAAGTGACCTGGTGAATTTCAGGGCCTGTATCCATTCCTAGGGTAGAATAGAACGTGCTAATCGTCCCCCAACCATAGCCTGCCGCCGGAGGAGGATCAAGTGTGGAGAGGAGAAGCCAATCTGCCAAAACTGCATCAAATCCAAACGGCAGTGCGAGGGCTATAACCAAAGAGTTGTATTCAAAGACCCCCTTAGCCTTTATCGAGGGCCGCCGTTATCCACAACATCACAATTGTCTTTTGTCGAGCCTAACTCTGGCATATCCATGAAGCAATCTCAGGATATATCTCCTTCTCAGTCACTCCCAGTCCCCGGTATTGCGCCAAGGCCCGGTGGGTCAAGCGGGCTCGCCGCGACAGGTGCGCATACATCGTTGGGGACAACTGCTCCGATCTCAGAGCAAAGCTTCGATGCGTTCTCTACTAGTACAAACATACATGTTCAACCGCCGATACCAGCCCCCAAGCGTTTCGACGTCGAGCCCGAGAGAATAGACCAGTCGTATCTTCCCGAAACCGCAACTAGGCATTTCCCCACGTCTCAACCATACCATTATGATTTTGATGCCCTGACCAATGGCCCGGCTAGGTCGGAAGTGTCAGCGTTTGCGGCGCGGAGGTACTCGCTAGAATGGCCAGCTAGCTCAAGCGGTGCGTCCTATCTTCTCATTGATACGTTTCATATGAGTCTAATACTTTTGTGTCTATTATTTTTAGTCCCCCCGACTTTTATCAATACTACTATTCCCCAAAGTGCCTCAAAGTGGCAGACGCCTGTGTGTGCATCCACATCGACGTTTCCCCCCCCCAAACTACGGTGTAGGAAGTGCCAATCTACATGCGGAAGCGTCGCAAAGACTATCCATGTCAGCAGAAGATGTGAGTCGTAGAGAGAATACATATTTTGATCCCCACAACAGGGGTGTCATACACACTGATCTTGAAGGTACACCGGCAAAGGTAGACCCGGGCGTCCTCCAGGGGGGTTTTCATTCCCCTGTAAAAGCAGATGATGAGTTACAAGATGTCTCCGAAGATGAAGTTGATATAGGATGCAGCGATGGCGAATGTCAGCTCCAGGATGAGATCCAGGATCACCATCTCAAAACCAATGATCTCGGGATTGTTGTCGCAATTCATGCTCAACAGGATGCCCAAGACTTGGCCTTACGCTCATTCAATTCTTTCATCAGCAGCCCAAATATGCTGGCCACCTATGTACCATCTTTAAAATCATCACCGTTGAGCGATAGTATGACCGCAAGAATATTTTGCCATTTTGTCAACGTGTCAGCTCCCAGCATTTCTATGTTCGAAAGGCATCCTGCAAACCCTTCATTAATCTTTCAAGGCCAACCTATTCCTAAATCACAACAGCATATATGGGCTTGTGAGTACAACTTGCTATATTTACTCTACTCCCTCCCTCTCATCCGCCATCAACGCCATCTCCAACCTCGACAACCCCCCCCCTTCCTCCTCCATCCAATCCCCATCCTTCTTTTCCTCTTCTCCTATTCCTTCTTTTCCTTCCTTCCTTGTCGGCTCAACGACCACCGCCCGCTTCATCACCACTCAGCTTTTATCTTCTTGTATTAATGACGCGTGTATATTGAACACGGAGAGATCAACGACAACGCAGAGGAGCTATTCTCCCCCTTTCTCAGTCCGCTGCATCTCCCGAGGAAGCCTTAATCCAAGAACCTGTTCCCGCATCTCGCCTTCCTAAAATCCTCCCGGCAACAGGTAACTTACACGGACAACCGACCACCCCATATCGGTTCATCAACCCTCCTTCATCTTCATCTTCATCTTCATCTTCATCTTCATCTTCCTCTTCCTCTTCCTCTTCCTCTTCCTCTTCAACTTCGACTTCCTCTTCATCGGATCCCAGATCGTGTGCGATACCACTGGGAGCATTGTGTCATCGATCTGACCTCTGCTGCTCGGTGCTCCTTTTTAATAGATCTTCCTCTCGTCCTCTCCATTATTATTTACCGGCTCTCCACACGATCCTTCCAAGGCAACTATCTACGACTCCTCATCTTCAATTAGTCACGATATAATTCGAATCATCGGCAATCCCTTTGGTCTGCCAGTCATCGAGCATTCGCCGCTCGCGTCTCGAGTCGGACGTGCAGGTCGGAAACCATTGACGATATAACGATACCTTCACGCATACAATCCTGCCCAGTCTCTCGTGCCAGACTCGAGAGGTCTTTTCTTGTCTTTTTTTTTTTTTGGGTGGCAGACGGTTAATCTATAATGTCATCTTCGAAATCCGAACATCTTACCCTTACCTACTTTCCACAGGGATCAACTTCCTTACCTCGTTCAGGATCATCGACAGCCAACACCTCCCCGACCGAGCCTTCCAGTGGGAGTGCTCTCAGATCACCTTTCGGACTCTCAACAGGTTTGAATTCTGCAGGCAAAATGGCCGGAAATACACGATCGGGGGGCTGGTTCTCCGTCGCATGAACTCGGCGGTGGAGCCAGCCGATTATTCTCAAAGAGGTATGATTCGAGCAGCAGGACGGGACGGTGTGGGTGATAGATAGATTAGTTACTGACGATATGGGGTCAGAGCACGAGAGATTCAAGCACAGGAAGGCCTTCCGGTCACTGTCTGGGGGCCTCCTACCAGCGGGAATTCGACCCCTCTCCGCGAAAACATCCCCGAATCTCCTACAGATGGGTTTCCTGATTTTACACACCTACCCACGCCCGAGAGTATGCCGTCGACGAGGCGAGCCCGAGCTGGCACCGTCCCATCACGCTTCTCCCCCGGCGGTGCTAGCAACGGTTTAGCGACTCTACCGTCGTTGGTCACGAAGACGACTCGCCCAAGTCCATCCCCCAGTCCTTTCAAGACCCCGTCACCAAACCTCGGGGACATGGGCGAGAGCACCAACGCGGCCCTCCTCTCCCGCCTACGGGCTGGTTCTTTGCCACAGAGAAGTCAGTACGCAAATCCCACCGGTCCATTTGGCCCCTCCGTGTTCTCGACAAACTGGGCGTCCGGTCGGGAACGCACCTCTACGCTGGCGAGCATTGCGAGTCAACCCTCGAACGGACCGAGTTCCCCCGCACAATCGTCGTTTTCGCGGGAGGGAACTGGGGACAATGATATGCAGATGCGCACACTCGACTACCTAGGACTTGCAGACACACCACAACCATCTCGCGCACAAATGGCGAACCCATTCCTCGCAAACCTTACGGATCTCTCCAAACAACAACAAGCCAGCCGATATCGGTCATATTCAGTGAATGCGACGGGGAAGTATGAGACGGAGGAGGACGATGATTATGCTAATGGGAATATGACCCCATACGGAAGCCAGCAGGCCCACATACAAATGCAACTCGCGGCAACAACTGCCGCTATTCAACATCATAACCTTGCTGTTCAAGCATATGCCAATCAAGCCTCATCCAACAGACCCCGAGCTCGAACCGCCGGAGTGTTGGATTCACCACAGACCCGACTGCTTCGGAATTACTACCCAAGCGTGTCCCGACTTGATAGCAGCCTCAATGCTTCGGATATGAGAATGTCGGAATCGCAAGAGTACGATGCTCTTCCCGATGCAGTGACCGCGGTGTCCTTGGGGGGCCGGACGAACAGTCGAAATGATAATCACCTAAATCCCGATGATAATAATCTCGAAGGTCCCACCAGAGCTCTCTGGCTTGGCAGCACTCCGGCATCTACGACCGAATCGACTTTGAAGGAGCTATTTAAACCCCACGGTCAGATTACCTCTGCTCGCGTCCTGACGCACAAGAACTGTGGTTTTGTCAATTTCGAACGCGTGGAGAGTGCTGTCAACGCAAGAGCGGCGATGAATGGAAAGGAGATCTTTCCTGGTGCTGGACCTGTGCGGATTAACTTTGCGAAGCCAGCTTCTCCGTCCGGAACCCCTGGAGCAGATGGTACATTCCCCTCGCCCAGTCCTGATCCGTTCATGAACGAGAAGTCAGCAAATGGTGATACGAACCTCGCAACCCCAGGTTTCATCTCCAGACCGGGAACCGCCCCTCTCCTGGTCCCTAAACTTCGAGACATGAAGTCCGATATTCTTGAGATCGTCGAGCAATTCAGTGGGCCAGGTTCTCACGGGACTCCCGGTGCCAAGGAGGATGATACCGCCAATATTGCTCAGAGCCTCACCAAAGCTATCCAATACGATGGTTTCCAATCGGAGATTCCAGCAATCCAGGAGCCTGCTCACAACCGAGTCCATGATGCACCCAAGCTTCGAGACATCCGAAAGCGAATCGACAATCAAAGCTGGTCAGCTTCCGATATTGAGAATATCGCCATGGAAATGCTACCCGAGATTGCTGAGCTTGCCTCTGATTACCTTGGAAATACTGTTGTACAAAAGTTATTCGAACATTGTTCTGATGAGATGCGAGATGCTATGCTTGTGGAGATTGCGCCACACATGGCAGAGATTGGAGTCCATAAGAATGGTACCTGGGCTGCTCAAAAGATCATCGACGTCTGCAAGACTCCCAAGCAGATGGGCTTGATTGTCTCCAACCTTCAGCCATATACCGTTCCGTTATTCCTCGATCAATACGGAAATTATGTTCTCCAATGTTGTCTGAAGTTCGGTTCTCCTTATAACGATTTCATTTTCGAGGCGATGCTGAGTCAGATGTGGGATATTTCCCAGGGAAGATATGGATCCAGAGCTATGAGAGCTTGTCTGGAGAGTCATCATTCGACCAAGGATCAACAGCGTATGCTTGCCGCTGCAATTGCTTTACACAGCGTTCAATTGGCCACCAACACCAACGGTGCCCTCCTCCTCACCTGGTTACTCGATACTTGTACATTCCCTAAACGACGAACTGTTCTTGCACCACAACTTATTCCACACCTTGTTCATTTATGTACTCATAAAGTGGCCTATCTTACCGTCCTCAAGGTCATCAACCAGAAGTCGGAGCCTGATGCTCGCGATTCGATTCTTCAAGCGTTGTTCTTCTCCCAGAATGACAAGACGCTTGAAGCCATCCTTTCCGACCATGCCTGTGGTGCTACTCTCATCTTCAAGGTTCTGACCACCCCCTTCTTTGATGAGAGTATTAGACCCCAAGTTGTGGTGAACGTCCGGAACGTTCTCCAACGATTGAAGGCTCAACCTGCTCAAGGCTATAAGCGTCTGATGGATGAAGTGGGGTTATCGACTCGTAATGCCAGTACTGGACCCAGTCGAGATCATGCAAATGGGCAATCGACCGAACGTCAACGACCAGGTTCCAATCATAGCAATGCGAATAGTACCATGGCTCAACCACCCCAATTCGGCAATCAATTTTATCCACAGATATCGCAAGGCCCCTTCGATATGAACGTAGGTATGCAACGACAGGATAGCATTGATTCGAATATCTCCCCTTTTCAAGCATATGGTCTACAAACTCCAATCTTCCCGGGATCAAATGTTTCCATCTCTCCAGTTAACATGCAACAACTGCAATATCAACAAGGTCTTCTTGCACGAACGGCTCCTTTGAATAACTATTACCCTGGTATCCCATCTGGATTTGGATATAGCAACCCGAGTCCCTCGGCAGATAATTATAGAAATCAAGGTATGACGAATGGAAGTCCAGTTCAACCATCTCAACAAATGAGTCCGGGTCCGATGGTAGGTCAGAATGCATTTGGACCTCCTGGGTTTGGCAGTGTTGGAATTCCGGGTTTGGGATATGGTGGATATGGTGCAATGAGTATGCCGGGAATGGGATATGTTCAACAAGAACAGGTCAATGGAAGACGTGGACGAGTATGTGCTCCTTTCTCCCATCAGAAATGAACAAAACTAACCTTTACAGAGATGAGTAGTCATTTGAAGTCTCCTCTTCCTAGTTCCAAGCCATGACTCATTCCTTCATGCATACATATACATACTTCTTCCCTGTTTATTGCATTATACGAATCCAAAAAATGGTGGCCGGTGTATGGTTCATTGTGGGTTGGACTGGACTGGATTGGATTGGTACAAAGGAGTTCGATTCGATGTTGTGCTGTTCAATTCAATTCAATTTATTATATTATAAAAATTCTGAACTTTGTCGACTCGATGTTTTCCTTCCCTTCTCTATTTTCTAAGAGGGTATGACATGCTAAGCTTTGCGACTTTAAAAAAAAAAAATAGGGGGACTTAACATGGCATTAGTTATAAAATAGTCTAAAAATGTTTTATAGAAATGTTTATTTTTTTTTTCTCTTCAAATCATGGATGCGGGTAATAGTGTGTATGTATAAAAAAGCCTTTTCTTTTCTTTTTCTTTAGCTTTCAAGATGGGTAGAACGATAACTAGCTTGGCTTTGTT